>JBBPCZ010157579.1:0-10000 GCA_037974445.1 Brycinus macrolepidotus | reverse complement strand
CACCACGTCAAGAAAACATTTAGCCATTTTTCTGCAGCCGTTGTTGTCTGAAACATTCTTTTTGTAAATGAGATCTGTGAAGTGTGAAGGACCTTTGAAAGGGATAAAGAACCTTCATATGATGTAAAGGTTCTTTACCAGTTTAAGGGTTTTTCATAGAATATTTATATTATGCAAACCATCCATTGAATCGTTCATCATTGTATCTCATTTTCTAACTTGGTTTTGCTGGTAACTAAAAGGGTGGTGTCACTCTAAGAACCCACACAAAGTGTTAACAGTAGTTCTGTAGGGAACTACTATGGTTCTTCTGTGGCGCTGCTCCAAGAACCCATTCAAAGAAAGTGTTAACAGTGGTTCTCTACAGAACTAATATGGTTCTTCTGTGGATATCCTCGAAAAAATGGGTTAAAAGAAAGCGTAGGATTCGTTACGCTACACAGTCTATGCAATTGCTTAGCAATTGTTCCTTGAACAGCTCAGTGGTTTTTTATATTTTGGCACTTCAATACAGAACCCATTTGATGTATAGGATCATATATGAGCCTCTTTACAGCTCGGCTCAGCTAATCAGATTGCAGAGCGGAAATATCCTTTTGATAAAATTACCTTTTTCCATTAAATGGTAAATAATATATCTTCTGCCTGGGGGGACCGGAGGCTGCTGACTTCGTACTTCGAGACTCAGCTGTGTCCGTTAGGGCTCAGGACGGGAAGCCTGAAATCTCTGTCCTTGATGGGACGGTTCTCCATATCCATGTGCCTCTCGCTGTGTCTGTCGTTGTGTAAAACAGAGGGCTAACGATGCTGCCTCTAGCCTTAGGCTTTGCCTTAGCATGTGTTGTGTTTTGGGGAAGTGAACAGAGCTGTCGGGCTGGGAGGGGGTCTCTCGCGCTCCAACTCAGCAGGCGGCCCATCTGCTGTCATGTGCAACACTGCTATCATTTCCCCTCCCTGTCTCCCACATGAACCCATCACGCTCTGGGACAGGGCATTAAAGCATCTAATTACATTTAGATGCATAATTACGTTCCTATGCAGGACTCTCATGCCCTTCCTGATCAGTGTTTCCTTTTTGCAGTATTATATCCAATGGAAATGCTGGTTAATTATGATCATTTATTCAAATGTGGCTGCCTTCATAAGGACTTCATAGCACATGCATAAGCATGAAATAACATTTCAGAAAGAATACATGAGTGTTTATGACCAGCATGTCATTCTGCCACAAAATGACTAGGTGTTTTGTGAACTGAATGACATTTAAGGGGCCTTAAATTAAAGTAACAGACATTTAAGTTGCACATAACATTGACATGAAGCATTCTTCCATACTTTTGATGCTATAAGGGAGCAGCATCCATATGTCGGTTATGCACTTAAAGCAAAGTGTTAATAGTTTATATTTTATCTACATCACTTAGTTTGAGGGCCTCTTAACTAGGACTCTGTCTTATAAGCTCTTCATACTGGTGGTAGTGGTCTAGCGGGTAAAACACTTGCCTGTGAACCCGATGACCACAAAGTTGCAGGTTCAAACCCCCACTTTCTACCATTGTGTCCTTGAGCAAGACACTTAACCCTCAGTTGCTCCAGGGGGACTGTCCCTGTAGCTAATGATTGTAGGTCACTCTGGATAAGAGCATCAGCCAAGTGCCCCCTTTACCCTTTCATAACAGTTTCATAAATGGAGCAAATCTCATTTGCATCTCAAAACATCTTATGTCATTTTGAAAATACTGACATAAACTATTTTTCAAAGCTCAAATATTGCTTTTCAAATGTTTTATTATGCTTATGCATGTTTCATGAAGTCTCTATTTAGGTAGCCTTCAGTTAAAGTGTTTTTTCACTTGTAATGAGGTGCACTGCTTTAGATGCAATGTACAAATGATTCGTTTTTTTTTCTGTTTCTATGTATGCATATATAAATATACTGTGTATATATAGATATAGATATATATAGATAGAGAGAGACAGAGAGATAGATATAGACAAATAGTTCTCATGTTGTCTGTAATATTGTGTTTCATATATACCGACTATAGATAAAGACATGCATATTATCAACATTACAAATGAGCATTTTAAGGACGTACGAAATGAAAATTCTTTAGAAAATGGAGACATTACCCCTCCAACAAAAGCACACTGAACTGTTTCATTGACCCAGTTTCTATTGATCCCCTTTGCTTCTTCCTTGCTCTCTTTAGAGATTTGAAAAAGACCTCATTATTGCTCCAGAATTTGATTTTTGGGTTAAATGGATGAGTTTTTGCGCTCTTTGTAGAAGAATTAGTTTGTCGTCACTTGTCGTCTGTGACTCTAAATAGCATCCAAGCGTCTCTATCCTAAGATGGTACCACAGAGAACTATGCCAGCATAAAAGGTGCAACAACAGAACATCTCTTGAAATGAGAAGACTTGAAATGAAGCATAAATCCTGACAGGTTAGGCCTTTTGCAGCCTACGCACAGAATGGTGCCAGGTGTTCTGCTCATCTTGCTCCTGTCAATCACACAGCTGGCAGAGCGGCTCGCCTCTGCACTTTTAACTTCATCTCATTCAAGGGTGTGAGTCCCTGGCCTCTGATATGATCAAATTGCTTTTCTTTCTGAAACGTTTTGGCAAGACATAGGCATTTGACTTGTCATAACTTAGTTTAGATCTTAAACATTTGAAAAGAACAATTTTGGGAGGTCTTTATGAGGGGTTTCTGCCGGCTGCCACACATTTGGTATTACAGGAACGGTGGGCACCTGGGGGTCTAGAACTGTAGTATGAATTATTGTTTGATTACATTTCTAAAGATTTAACAGTCAATTTCCATTCCACCAATTGATTGGCCACTAGGGGTCTGAAGAAAAGAGATCATGACTCCACTACACATAAAAGTAGCCACCAAAAGTTACCAATAGCCACCAAGAACTCACCTATAGAACTGCAGAGGAACTTCATAGTACATTCAGCATCTGTCAGAGTAGGATCCAAGGTGTGTTAAGTTCTATTCTTTTCTTTGAAGATGTGAAGAATAGAGCTTAACACAAATGCTTGGAGTTGAAGCAGAGCCTTTCCATCACTTACTTATCATAACTTGGTTTAGCTCTAAAAATTCAAAAAGAAGGTTTTTTTGAGGGTGGGGGTAGGGTTTCTGAAGGCCCGCACTCATTTGCTATCACATGAGCAAACAGTGGGTACCTGGAAGTCGAGGTTGGAGCGGGATCTTTCTGGCAAGAGAATCTAGAAGACTTTGGGCCAAGCCTTTATTACACCACCAATCACTGGGCGGGAAGCTGGGAGCTCTCATGTTGGCAGAATCCACCTGACAGGCAGATGGGGCCATGTGCATGTCTAAAGCTGGTAATCGCTTTACATGCAAAGGCAGTTACTCTGCACATAATGACTGTCTTTTTACATGTTGACATATTTAAGCATGATCTGCAGCTGAATGACTGAACTAGAAAGAAATGTTCCTAAACAACCCTGTCGTTCTCATTGACGTGCATCCCATGACATGACACATACTGACTGATTTCCAGCACACTGCACATCGTTGGCTGTCAGGTGGAACATGTTTTCCTCAAAATGCCAAAGCGTCCTACGCCAAAGAACGTCTCTTGTCTTGATGTCATGTGCCATACAGATTTTACCTATTTTACAAATAACAAGTCTGAGAAAATGGCCTCTAAACACCATTTTAAGTTTCTCAGCTTTTGTTTTTTACATTTTTTTATTGAAAATCTTTTATTCATTGGCACAAATGAGTGGAATCAGTTGGAGGCAAAGTGAAATGAAATGAGAGCGGAAACATCCCTAGTTCCTCGGGCTAAACAAAGAAACTGAAGCTACAGTAGGAGGCAAAAGGCCTTGGTTCTTAATGCAGATGTCAGTCGGAGTCATCATTTAGAGGAAGGAGGAAGATGAGTTTTGTAATTTGGTTTGATTGTTTCTGCAACAGGGGGTGAATGAAGTCATCTTGGTGGCTGAATGGAGTATAAATCTGTTATTTTGATAAAATAGCTCCTTTTCACAATGGCCATGAGATGTAATTTTGGTCTGTTTTGGAATTCCTTCCTTGGATTCTTCATTTAATTTAATGTTTTAAAAATATTTAAGGAATACTGAAGTGTAAAATGAATGAAATGTTTGATTTAATGATATTAATGAAGATAGACCAGTCAATTTCCATTCCACCGACTGAATGGCCATTAGCAGGCCTGCAGAATAGAGATAATGACTCCACTATACGTAAAAGCGGCTACCAAAATTTACTCTGAGTAATCAAGTATCTGGCCCAAGGACCCAAATGTAGTCCTACGCAGGTCCATAGAACTACAGAGGAACTTCTTAGTACATCCAGCACCTATCAGTATGTGTTAAGTTCTATTGTTCTCTTTGAAAATTTGCAGAATGGAGCTTAACACCAATGCTTGAAGCAGAGCCTTTCCATCAAACACACTGGTCCATCAAGAATTTCAGCTGAGAGGTTTTTTTTTTTCAGATGGGCTGGTAGTGTCTTTGAATTCTCCTCTGTTCTTATCTTTTATGATCCTTTTGGTCTAAAATGAAATGTCATTTGGAAAGGGGATATTTTGTCCTCCAGAGAAGACTGACAAAGTGCATTTTTCCTAGTTAGCAGAGGGTCACACATGTTCTAGTTTTTCACCCTTAGCTGAAATCATGGCAATACCAGAAGTCATACTAGTCATGGTCTTAGGATTTGTGTTGTATAAACTGTTGGTTCTCTTTGTGAAATGTTGAGATTCTATGTCGAACTGCTAGCGAGCAATGAGTACTGAAGGGAAAAGGGTAAGGACCTCCACTATGGAGACTCCCTGCAAAGATAGCTATGCCAACATAAAATGGACAACTGCAGCATTATTGCAGTAAAAATAACATTTAAACATGACACAAAATTAAATTTAAAGTCTATTCCATCAATGTTGCCAACAAAGAGGTTCCCAAGTGGACTAGCGTGGTGGGTCAGTCCTTAGAGATCCCCAGATTGTTCATATTATTTGCTCCAACGTACAATGTGGACCATCTGGGGGTCCCTGAGGACTGATTTGAGAACCACTAGTCTAGAGTTCTGGTATGGAAGGTATGGAAAGTAGATACCCTCCCAAATATACTTGACTGGAAGTAAAAGTAACTTGTTAAAACATTTGAAAAGTATTTAGAAGGAAATGAAAGTGAAATCTTTTTACCACCCACCTCCTTCCATACCTCATAACAAATTGTGGAACAATGAGTTCGACGTAACTGGTGCACTCTAGGTTTGACTCACTGAAACATGTCTGCACAAGTCATGTCAATTTCTACTTCAGCTCTATATCGGCCTGTAAACAATACTTTTAAGAGCTTTTTTGGTTTTATGGAGGAGGGAATGAACCTTTATAACAGGGGCTGCCCATTCGTGTCCTGCAGCCGCGCTCCTGATTCAGCTTAATAAAACCTCGATCATTAGCCGAGCTAAATCAGCAGTACAGAGAAAATGTTTGACCTCATTTTTATCCCCGTTTCAAGATTTGATCGTGACACAGCAACAAAAGAAAATCAGGGAAAGATAGTCAATAGCTGAAGTTTGGATTAAGGGTGTTTTCACACTTAGTCTGTTTCATCCTTTAAAGTGAACTCAGATCGATTAGTCAGCATTTTTTGCGTGTATATGAACACGCCAAACGAACTCAGACCCCTTTGAAGCAAACCGGTCTGAGACCACATCAGGAGGTGATCTCAGTCCGGTTCGCTTTAAGTCCGTGGCACGGTTCGTTTAACTCGTGCGTTATGAAAACAAATCGCTCCTGGTTCGCTTTGACAATTTTCGCCCTCTAGTCTTGCCGTAGGTAGATCACGTGGTACAGCCCCAGGAAACGGAAAGATTTTTTTTGTACTGAACTGTAATAAACATACAAACATGCCATGATACAACTCCATTACAATTTCAATTATACTTCAGACAAGCAAAAATGAGATGACCGACAACAGACAATAAAGAAATAAAAGAATAAATGCAAATGAATAAAGGCAAATGAATAAATGTAAATAAATAAATAAATAAAGGGGACCTAGAGATTCTTGTCAAGATCAAGTTTCTCTACCAAGTTGCAGAGCCTCAAAGCATTCTTGCTCTCCATCAGTTTCAGTGAAGAAAAATAGTAGCGTAGATGTTTGTGGAAAATGTAGAAGTTTGCTAGAGCTTTTAACCATCTACACTTATGGAGAAAAAACTTCCCAAGAATGGGGAACCTGAAGAAACAACAGCGGCAAGTTGGATGAGGAACTAAAGTATGAACAAAAAAAGAACTGAGACCCCATCTGAGCTGAAGTGGACCAGAAAGAGAACCGAGTCCCTTTTCGAATGAACTCACACTGTGAACATAATAAGAATTGAGTCCCCGTTCTGTTGGTCCACTTTTTAAACCACTTCTAGAGAACTGAGTTCGGTTCCTGTAAAGAGGACTATTTGTGAAAACACCCTAAGTGGACTGTAAACCGTGCAGTGATTTTATATGTATATGGTATATCACACTATTTGCAAGTAAACCCTGTGGAGGACTGTAAAATAGGCCCTGGATTATAAGCATTTATGAATATTTGATGAAGTTATTGATAAACATCTTCCACCATTTTAAACCCAGGGTATTTTACCGTAACATTCAGTATATCTGGGATAGTTGTCTTTTGGACCAGAGGGGGGCAGTAAAGCCAGAACTCCTTTCCAAACCAAGTCCAGGTCCAAAAAAACCAATAAAACAAACAACAACAAAATAAAATCACTCACTCACTTTCCGCAACCGCTTAATCCTCACTAGGGTCATGGGTACCCCGAGCCTATCCCGGGGCCAATGGGTGCAAGGCAGGGACTCACCCTGGGCGGGGCGGCAGCTCACTGCAGGGCGACAACAAAATAAAACAACACCAAATCAAAATTTAATAAAGGGGCACTACAGTCATCCACATCAGAGATCGTAGTTGCCTGAAGTTTGTTTGTTCCTTTTAATCCTGGGAGCTCTGAGTTGAAGCAAAGCCTCACCATCACTCATAGAGGTCCATGAAGAATTATAGCTTTTTTATCAGAAGGGCTGATATCCAGTGTTTATACCTTTGATTTGCTCTGGCTAAAAGAAAATCAAAAATCTTCCTGCCGTGTAAGTGTAGCCTCTGTCAACTCGGTCCCTTAGTGGTCAAATGGAAATCGCCTTGGACATTTTTATTTGGTGAAAATAAAAGATCATTTTCCCTGTTATTTATTAGGACATTGTTGACTCTATGTGTGAAAAGTTGTGGCTGTGTGTTGTTACCAAGCAATGAGGGGTGAAAGAGGGGGAAACAATTGCTGTGAAAACAATTCATGCCTCTCCAGGAATAAAACGGACAGTTGCAGTTTTACTGATGTCAAAAAGTGTGTAGACCTGCCAGCATTTAAACACACTGAAAACACTTTAATAAATGTTGACCTATGAAGGCCAAAGTTCAGTCCGCTACTGGTTTTGTAAGTCAGATCCATAGAAATATATTCTGTCAATATTACTGAAGAAAAAAATGCATAGTTCAAGTGAGGGACCATCAAAACTACTGAAAACTGCCTTTTTGGCTTTTGGCTCAGAAAATATGAATTAATAAAAAAAAGTATTGTTTTGGATAATTTACATTAAACAAAATATGTCAGAGTGCTGTAACGTGGTGAGAGATGGCAATATGCACAAACAACTGACTTTACTCTCCTTCTGGACCTTCTTTATGCAAATGAGCTGTTTGGCCATCACTTAAATTACATGGTATATGACCATAGTAACACACTGAGATTCAGTGTGTTAAAATACATTCTGAGTGGATAAAGATTAAACAAGTAATATATTAATAATGCACACCATTTTTTACATTCAATTAATTTATTATATTTAAAAAACAATTTTAACCCACTTTGGGGCTCAGGACTGGCCTACAACTCTTCATACACCCCCAAGACGGAAAACAGAAAAAAAGCAAAATGTGACTGCCTGTGATGAAAATGCAGCATTAACTTAAAGTGCACGACTATTGCAGATTATAAACATCCATAAATATAAATTAAATAATAAATATAATATCTGTGAATATCTATATATATTATCTATAAATATAAATTAAAACACCTTCACCTAATAAACATCATTCTACCTTAAAAAATACTTCACTCCACCTTAAAACATGCATAAATCTTTAGTAGGCTCAAATTATATTAAAGTCCAGTTCTTTTATTTCTTCAGTTCTAGTCGAACAATCCTGAAATCTGGCAGTGATCCCCCCACATGTTGGTAAAGCCCACCAAGGCTGTTTTGATGTCCTTAATGAGCGGCCTTCTTATATAAGTGCTAGCTAGGTCTCCTGTCCTGGCTTCAGCCTTCACTTCGAGATGGGACTGTTGCTTGTCCAAGTTCTCCGACCTCACCAAAACTTGATCGACTGTTTTTGGGTGTAAAGGCACCAAATTGGCTATATCACAAACGTTCACAGACCATTCAGGATCTGCATCACAGCGGCAAAAACCGCGGAGTGAGTAAGCCTGCCCGTAGAGACGCTACCTGACGGCCTACAGCGCTCAAATCCTCCTCTGCGAGTTAGTCATAGCAGTATTACACAGCATTACAGGATTACTGCGGCTTTCTTCTGGCTGGACCTCCTCCACACACCGCTGCCCCACGAAGCGTCCAGGGTGCAGATGGCACGCGACCTCCCGGAACACTTTCCTGTGATTACTCCACAGTGAACGCCGGAGGCACGTAGTGAATAGATCTATTTTTTTCCGTAACGTTTTGAAGGATTTATCCTTTGCTTCTCCGGGTGTGCATTTGGGAGAAAAGCAATTACTCACTTCTATTCAAATCAGTTGTGTTGGTTCATCTTGCTGTTGCTCACGCCTCTCACTCCAGAGCAATAGCCTTTCATTTTAGACCAAAAAGAAAAGAACAGGACCTAATAATTGATGCTGATGGATTCTGGATGGACTGCTGGTCTATGGGGCTCTGCATTGCAGGTGTTGGACCTGATATTAAAGACTTTAACCTGATATGAACCTGATATGAAAGACTTTAACCTGATGTGAACCTGATATGAAAGACTTGCATTTGCCTTTATCAGCTAGTTAGAGATAAATGCTGGGGGATACGACACTCATGTGGCATTTCAGGGGAGCATTTTTATACACTTTCACCCTTAGAACTCAGAGTATATCAGTAAAATCTGATTTCAGTAATATAATCAGTGTAAAACAGTCTAAAACCGGTGTTTGTTCTCCTACACGCTTGCCGATTGCTGCTCTTTCTCTTGGCCGCTCTCCGGAGCCCCTCCCTCTGCGGGTTTTCCCCACCCACTTGTGGGCGGAGACTATCCTGAAAGTTCTTACGGGTTCAAAGACCTTGTGGTTTTGTTCAGGTTTGTTTCTAAAACTTAAAATAAAAGAAATTTGTTCTTTGTGTTCATTTATTACATGTTTTTAAATTACAATAACTTTGGTTCTACGTGACACAGGAACACCAAACAAAGCTCAGCATGATGTCTCGAGCATCAACACAAACCGGGGGAACTTCCGTATAAGGAACTATTTTACTGTATGATGACAATTTACAATTCGTTGTGCTGCCGGCATGGATCTGTGCCGCTCACGTTCTAAGGGTTAATTTGGGATTGGAGTTATTGGAGGTTTGGAAGTTATTTTTTACTTCTGCTTGAGTGATAATTTAATTGAAAAGTGGCAACGCTTTTTACTTCAGGATGGTTGTAGCCACCTCTGTTTATAGTAGCCAATACAGTACATGAGGCCTAATTTCATCATCATTTGGTTCAGGGCTCATTATATAAGCCTGAGATAAGATACACTATATGGACAGAAGTATTGGGACGCCTGACCATTACACCAACAGGGACATTGCATTCAAATCCATAGATTTTAATATGGAGTTGGTCCCCCTTTGCAGCTATAACAGCTTCCACTCTTCTTGGAAGGCTTTCCACAAGA
>JBBPCZ010157547.1:0-17951 GCA_037974445.1 Brycinus macrolepidotus | reverse complement strand
ACCAAAGACCGTCGAGACTGTGACAAGACCAAGACCACGTAAAAGTGGTCTCGAGACCAAGACCGGTCTCGAGACATTCAACTCTAGTGTGTGTATATATGTGTATGTGTATGTGTGTGTGTGTATGTGTATGTGGGTGTGTGTCTGTATGTGTATGTGTGTATGTGTGTGTGTGTATGTGTTTATGTGTATGTATTTATTGCGCATCTGCAGGTCACTTTCCCAGAAATGGAGATTCTCTTCTGGCTCAGTCCAAATCCAGGTCTCAGCTCACCATCCAATTCTCAAATCCAGCAATAAAAAAAACAATCTCCATTCCAGAATGCAGATTATTAAAGTTATAAAAACTCAATCACACAATCGGCACCATATTCATGGCGAATAGAAATAGTAAGTAGCTAAAGCAAAGCTATTAAAACTAAGCTGAAGTAAATATTGTACAGACCATATACTGAGATAAATATTGTACAGACCATATACTGAAGTAAATACTGTACACAACATATAATGAGGTAAATATTGTACAGAACCTATACTGAGGTAAATACTGTACAGAACATGTACTGGGGTAAATATTGTACAGAACATATACGGAGGTAAATATTGTACAGAACATATATTGAGGTAAAAACTGTACAGAACATTTGCTGAGGTAAATATTGTCCAGAACCTATACTGAGGTAAATACTGTACAGAACATATACTGAGGTAAATATTGTACAGAACATATATTGAGGTAAATACTGTACACAGCATATAATGAGATAAATATTATACAGAACCTATACTGAGGTAAATACTGTACAGAACATATGCTGAGGTAAATACTGTACAGAACATGTACAGAAATAAATATTTTGCAGAACCCATACTGAGGTAAATACTGTATAGAACATGTACTGAGGTAAATACTGTATAGAACATGTACTGAGGTAAATACTGTACAGAACATGTACATTCAACAGTAATTCAAACCAGTTAAACATCAAATACTTAAACGTATAACTCCACAAACATGGAAAGAAAATAAGGGTAGCTTACGCTGAAGGTAAAACTTCTGTCTCTCAGAATTAGCTCAACGCGAATAAACTTCGCGCTGAAAGATCTGTACCTGAACCTCCTGAACTTCAGCACCACCTCCTGAACTGTGTATAAAGGGTTAAGTACAGCACGGTTATAGTGAACCTTATGTGGGCTACACCAGTATTTAGGAAGAAACTCTGAACAGTGTTGTTTTAACTCTTACTAAAGGTGAATAGATAAGTCTGGAGAGTAAATTTTAACCAAGAGTGTGGATCCTATTTACAAAGAGTGAAAAAGAAACTCTGAACAGCGTATCTTTAACACTTTAAAGGTTAATCACTTTTGATGAGTAAATATAATCTCTGAATTGTGTTAATGTCACGTCCGTGCCGCCTCTGCCAAGCCCCCGGTGGGTTTCGTCACCGGAGTTCTGACCTGGGGATTCCCCGTCACGCTCCCTGTCTGCAAGTGTAGCTTTGTTTATGTTTGGTGGTGCCTAGCAACCCACTTTCAGCGAGTGGGCCTCCGCGCTTGCTCCCAATTTGGGTTGCTAAGCACCCGCTAGTAAATCAGCTGTGACTCATTTTCTTTGAGTTTAAGCCTTGTTAGTCTTGATTGTGTCTGTGTTCCCATTGGTGTTCGTGTTTCTCCCTCATTGTGTCACCCCAGTATAAAAGCCAGCTGGCCCAGCAGTCTAGCATGCTGTGTCCATCATAATCCACCCTTGTCGCGAAGCTTTAGACCTCTATGTTCTTGGTGACTCCCTGGTGAGGAGTCGAAATTCATCAGGCCCGACTCAGTAGAGGAGCGATGTCTTCGCACCCTCGGATGAGATTGGCCCTCGTATAAAGCTGGAAGAAGGAGACTGTTAAAGACTGTTTCTAATCTAAGTTGCTCCCAACTTGTTGTTTCTCTGATTTATCATTAAACTCCCTGTGTTTCTGGTACTTCTGCTCCTGCGTCCTCCTCCCCTGTGGCAGACATGACAGTTAATACAAAGTGACTAACATTAAAAAGGCATACAAAATCTAATTATTTGTTAAAATGTTCAATTTGTTAATGTTAAATGTTAAAAAATCTAACTTTCACAAACTGTTCTCAAACATCGACCATCTGTTTTTCCATCATTTGTCTGGGCAAAAACAGAACATGAAACTACTTTGTACTTGTTAATTAAGTAATCTGAACTTACAAAGAAGTCTCACTTTTTAAGTGTAAATTTGTTGGAATAATCACCAACATCAAGGCTGGAAAGTGAAACATTCCCACAATGGTTACACGTGTGTGTATGTATTCATCCAAGGATGAATCGGTATGTAGATACATTTGGTTTTAACAATTCAATTTACTTATTTAACATGACTGCAGTCCCTCACTGATTTCAGCAGCTACTGTAAGACAGGGTGGATTTGGGGGCCTCTGCTTCTTTATCACCTTTGCTTTGTAAGGTGTATGTGGGGATCTATCTGATTCAGATGCATAAAGAGACCACCCTCCCCCCAATAATTTCTTATGTTTTATTTTTCTAATGTGTTGTGTTTATATGTGTTGAATAAATTTTTGTTATTGAATTTATTTGAATTGTATGTCCTGTAAACTCATGTTGATTTAATACTTATTGGAAAGTGATGTACTCCCGCCACTAGGTGACATACCGCAAACACTACCTGCAGCATCAGACAGTTTTCACGTCATGGTGATGCAATTGGCGCAGCATTCCCGCGCGGACATCTGAAACTAACGCGCTTTGATTTTCTGTATTATTGCAGATTTGGAGTTAAAAAGAATGAAAATTCCATACACTGAGTATTCATTTATTCAAGCGTGCTACCTGAATGCCTCTTCTCCAGTTGTCCTGGCAAAGTGATGATACTTTCTTTGTTTCCTGTTCTGCACTTTTAAAATCATGTTGCTTCAGTGTATGTACATAACAGATACCCAGAGATTAAAATGATTGAGGGCATCATCACAGGGAAAAAATTACAGGTTACAATAAACCTGTTGACCCAAAATAATGTATCTGAAGAAATCTAAACAGGCTATGAGTTTCAAGAACCTCTACAAGCCTGGTCTGTTAGACTCTTTGTATTTGCTTCCTTTGTTTTAGAATAGCATAGAGCTTTGTCCCTATCGGTTTATCATTACATAGTATCTCAGAAACCTCAGATATGAAGCTTTACAATTCAAATAAATACACTGCTTAAATACAAACAAATAAAAAATCTTTTCTATTCAGGTTTACATTTTTGAAGAACCTGGTGTAGTTTGTTTAATACTGTTGAATGATTCCTAGTTACATGATTCCTTCTGCTAAAACAGAAAGCCACAAATTTAAACAGTGACCATAAAAAGTAAATAAATTCAATTATTATTAGTGTATCAACATTTAAAGCAGCCATGAGACATTCCCATATATACTATATAGATAACCAGACAAAAATGAGCGGACAGTAGTACTGCACTGATAAAGCCAGCTAGAGGTGGTCATTACTACTTACTCAAACTTACAGATTAAAAATATGGTCATAATTACTCTCTGCTAAAAGAAGGTCAAGGAACATGTAGAAAAGATGACCCACGTTAAAGGAAATTGAGACACTGCAGTAGGAATCGTCATCCTAACTAGTATCTTATTTGTAAACCAAGACAGCACCAGAGCCATAGATAAATTCTTTAACGGGGAGATTGGTCTGAAACATGTGACAAGTTTACTGTCTGAAAGCTGTTCATTACGAGTTTCTAAAGACTGGCCAATATATATATATATATATTGGCGTGTTGAAGAAGTTTCCAGAGAGACCGAAAATCCCTGATGTGGAAATTAATGAACTTGAATGTTGAACTTTGTGAACTCTGCAATGAGTTTAACCCCATATTTACTCCCTGGAGTGTCAGTTCAGACAAATGTAACTCCAGAACATCAACGGTTTAACTCTAAAATCTTTGTTATTTTAGCACTGGAAACGTTGGCTTGCTGTGTTCTTATCCAATATTATAATCAGCCATCACTGCATAAGACAGTCTCTGTAGAACTTCTACTAAACATTGTGGCTTATTGATGAAATCTTCAAAATTGTGAAATTGTAATTGCATTTCAAACATACAGACCATACTGGCAGTATTTGTTCATATTTGTGAGCTGTGCTGTCTTTTAGGCCTAACAGTACTATCAGATGTAGCAGAATGTTGCAACCTCAAACCACAAGATGGTACCGTTTCTCCTTTTCTGAGGATGCAGAGTTTTAGTTCTTTCTTCACAGCGGCTTCAACCCTAGTTTTTACACTGCTAAAAGCAATCTCATGCATAAGTTCATTACTAGCGACTTTGAAATAAAAGTTAGAAACTGATTGAAAAGGTTATCATTTCTATATGAAAGATATTTAGGCCAAAAACTTTCAGATACACGTGTTGCAGTACTCGCAATAAGGCCCACAGCTGTTTTACATATTTAGATCGGCCATGGGCTAAAGCAGATGCCACCTCTAGTTCACAGTTGGCCCATTTTGTCTTCTAACCTACATACACACAGCAAGGCCACAAGGACAGCCAAGAGGGAGAGTGATGTCTTCCTCCAAATAGACACGCCAAAAGTTAATATTAGTTTCCAGGCTATCAACTCCTGTAGAGAATATATGCCTCTGAAGAGACGAGAATGGAGAAACCGAGGAAAGATGGCCTGTTAACCCAAATATACAGTCATGCTGTAGGCTATAGAATTTCATTTAATTACAGTACATAAGAACGGTAATTTAGGAATGCATTTTAGTAATCTGACAACCAGCAAACGGTAAGCTTAGCTATACCACCTCATAGGAAACTGGTGACCAAACCTGTATTCTAACAGACTCTACTTAAATACCTAAAATACATACAGTAAAGTCTCTTTGTCGTTTTGGGTCTGAACTTCAGCACATTGGATTTGTCATTAGGACCAGTGACTGAGGTTAAAGTGCAGAACATAGCTGCTGGCAAACAGACCTATGACCCACCACTTTTTCAAGTACCAAGGTGATACGTTTTTTAATGAGTTTAGCGTGTCTGCATTGGAAAAAAAACCACTCTGCTTAAAGGAATAGTTAAGCAGAAAATCACATTTAAAAAAATTCTGCATACCCCAGATCAGCTACATGTTTGGAATCCAAGTTTTACTTTTTAGTTTAGTGCTGGAGTAAAAAGGCTAACATTGCTAACAGACATCCTCAAAATCTCTTTCAGCCCAATAAATTTGAGCATTCTGAATAAATCAGAATAAATAAGAGATTAAAATTGAAAAAAAAAACAAACTACCAGACAGATGTTAACCCAAACAAAGAATCTTTCATTTTCAAAAAAATATTTTTCTGGTACTTTTCACTTTCTTGCAGTCAAATTTTGATTCTGTGTAGCATGAATATAGTTTTGTCACATCTAGAAGATATTTAATCTTGCATAAAATGACACAGATCTTGATTAATATAGCTTTGGAGCTGGAGCTTTAGGGGAACCCTTAAAGTTGGAAACACCTCTTCCTCCTTTATTTGCAGAAAAGAGACACTTGTTTTTCAGGCCTGGTTCTGTGAGACAGGTGCTGTATGACTACACTCTCTGTTGTCTTTTCTGCTGTATCTTGATCATTTTACCTTTATTTTATCTCACAATATTTTCAGCATGTTTCTCACTTCAGCTCTTGAAATGATAAAAGTCAGCCTAACTCAAACAGGTATCCAGTAAGTGCTGAAGCTCCATATAATGGTGCCACATACAGGAACCCTATATCTGTTAACAAAGCCAAACAGTGTGGGAAGCATTGTCCTGTGCAGGCTAGTGCTTTAATATAGGCTGAAAGCTTGGATTCAGTGTACAGCACTAGAGCAATCATCAGTGTTATTATCTACTTTCCATTATCTGATCAAACTGATTTGCAACTAGCTCAGCTGCATTTTGGCTCTTAAGGAACCCAATGAAGTTGGATTAAAGCTGCTCTGGCTTTTTATTAGATGGTATCAGGTGGAAAGTATTCAAAACCAGTGCCAACCCAGTGTATGAGGCAATAATGCGGAACTTATTGGCTCAATTACTCTTGACAACACTAAAAGCTATAACTCAGAGGTCTCTCAAAGATCAACAGGCTGTTTGTCCAAGGCCAATTTTATGCATTTTGTAATACTCAGCAATGAATGCACTCTAGGGGCATACCTTTGGGCATACACTGTAGTGGATATACTCAATAGGGGTGCTATGCAGGGCGTGCTGTTAAAAAAAGAAAATGTAAAAAAAAAACAGCTCTTGGAAGTATCCAAATATTCATCTTTTTTAGTGATGTAGTAGGGCATATTAACACTCGTGTTCCAAATTTCAAGTCCAAAAATCTGAATAGTAATCATGATATGTTTTTGGAATAACACAGCCTCTATGAACACAACTTCACAGCTTAGACTTAGTCTCTGTTTTGTATAGTCATAAATGGTTAAATAAAATCAGATTAATTCAATTGGTAATAAAAAGGTCTGCTCCCTATTTTGAAATATGTGGCTGCAATGTGAGATCATGCCAGCAAGCCAGTTTTCTCTCTTTCCATAGTACATACAAAAGCTACCAATGAGACAATAGCTCCCCTTTGTGCAGAATATTTAAACTGCTAAAAATTCTCAGCATAGTGTTACTGAAGAAACAGAGGCTTTCTGAAGTTTGGTGTGGGAAGCTATGATGTTTTAGGCTCATCCAAACCACTGGGACACTTAATCTGAGAATCCCACTGTAGACACAAAGCTAAGTTTACTTTATCATAAGTAATGCATGACAAAAATACATTCTTTTGTTTAATGTTAGTAACAAAGCAAACAGGAAAAAATATCACATGTAAACAATGCCATTTAGCAAGAATAAAATTAAAATGGTTAACTATACCCTCATTTGCAAGGTGGGTGATTATTACTTGCTAAAGGGCCCACATGCTACATTTTTATTACATTGATATTGTTTCCCTCAGGGCTAAGTATGACATTCACCCAAAACGGTTCATTTTTACATGACCATTTACCAGCCTCACTGTTTTTGTTACTGGTCCGGGTAACATGTGTAAATCATCTCTGTTCTGATTGGCTTCCCTGCATTGTGCCTCTTTCATCAAGCAGTCTTTTTCTGCTGAATAGGTATAATGTGAATGTGTGGGTTCTGTGACATCATGAAAACAGTGAATTCAAAACAAGTTGGTTTTGCAATTAAATTTGTTTATATAAACTGGGGTTAAATGAAACATTTTGAAACTTTTACAGTGTTTATGTACCACTTCAGGGGGCAGCTGGTGGCCTAGTGGTTAGGGCATTGCCCCTGCAATCAGAAGGTTGTGAGTTCGAATCCAAATACTGCTAGTGTCCTCACTGAGGTACCCTTGAGCCAGGTACTGTCCCCACAGACTGCTCCCCGGGCGCCCCTTGTTGGTGGCAGCCCACTGCTTCACTTGGTGAATGGGTTAAATGAGAAAGAATTGTGGGGCAGCTGGTGGCCTAGTGGTTAGGGCGTTCGCCCTGCGATCAGAAAGTGGTGGGTTCAAATCCCAAGATTGCTAAGCCTCACACACTGCTCTCCGGGCGCTGTGTTCCTGACTGCCCGCTGCTTCACTTGGTGAATGGGTTAAATAGAGAGGAAGAATTTCATGTTGTTCACACTGTGTGCTGTGGTGTGTTCATGTATGACAGAATGGTCACTTCACTTCAGCCTCTTGGAAATTTGGTTTTCCTTGATATTGGCCGTTTAAACACTGGCGTCTGGTTACTGCTGTTTTCCAGTCACTACAGCATTTAATTTTCTACCTTTGCATATCCAGTTTATACTGTATCATGGCAAAAAAATTACCTCACATAATATAGTCTGAATGCAATGCTCTTAGGTTTCCTGATTACATGATTCCCTAATTTCTCCATATTTGGCTCAGTGTCTCCTTTACTCTGTCAGCATACTAATGTTTGTTTTTGTGTTATGCCGTAACATTTCTAGATCTTTGCACGCTCATCACATCCGAAAACATATCACAACTCGTAGAAACTCTTTAGCTTAATATGTCCTGCATGACGGGAGAACTTCAGTTTGAAGTTAGAGAATATTTAAGCTCCTGTTTCTCACACAAATTTAATTTGTAATGTTGATAAATGTATTTATGGTAGTATTTATGTGATTTGTAAAATCAGTATTTCCTTTATGCTTTACTGCCAAACAGTTATTATCAAAATTAGATAATGGTGGTGGGGGATATATCACATCAAATTAATCTTCAAATCAGACTTGATTGGTCCCATACACAGTACAATGTGCAATGAAAAGGCCATTTTGACTGTAAAGTGGCATAAAAACGGAATTTACATTGTTGTATTACACTAGATGACCAGTCAGTTACATCAACAGTTCAGTAACTTACCAGTGATTACAAAATCCAAGAGAGGAAACTGAATTCGGGGTCTGGAGTTTAAATATTCAGAAATAAACATATTTATTTCTGTTCAATGTGTCAAGAATGTTAGGTGTGTGGATGTTGTGAAGAGAAATCCAAAATCTGTTTTTATGTGTCTATGTATGAATAAACAGTGATACTTTTTATGTGAATGGTATTCATGTGTCTTTGTATGAGTAAATAGTCTTATGTGTTGTCCTGATTCATGGCCTTGGTCCAGCACCGCTTGCTGTAGATTTACTGCAGGTCAAGGAGTGTGTTCAGCTGATCATACCTCCCTCTGGACAGCCTGCCTGTCCTGCTTGGTGCTGCTCCCAAACCAGGCTGAGATGCTTCCTGTCAGTATACTCTCAGTGGTGCAGGAGTAAAAGTTTTTAGCACCACTAAGGGCAGTTTAAAGCCATTTAAGGTGGTAAAGATGGTCGTGCAACTTGGTGGCAAGTTTGGAGGTTATTATAGTGTTAAATGCTGAGCTGTAGTCAACAAACAGCAATTTAACATAATTTCCCTTCCTGCTGTCCAGATGCAAACAGGGCTTCGTGTAGTAGGTGTGTGATGGCGTCATCTGCTGAGCATTTGGGATGGCATGCAAACTGTAATGGGTCCAAGGTGTCAGGTAATGAAGGGGTGATGAAGTCTCTGACCAGCTATTCAAAGCACTTTATCACAACTGAGGTCAGGGCTACTGGGTGATAGTTACTGATGCAGGTGGGCTGGGGTTTCTTTGGGACAGGCATAATAGTAGACTGTTTAAAGCATGAGGGAATTACCAGCTGTGCCAGGGAGAGGCTGAATATAAACATGAACACCAGTGCTAGCTGTTCTGCGCAGGCTCTAAGGGCCCGATCTGAGATGCAGTCTGGTCCTGCTGCCTTCCCTTTCACTCTCCTGAAAGCCTTCCTCTCCATCATGCTCTGAGACAGTAAAAATACTGAACTCGTCCATGTTCTTTGACTGAGTTATAATTATTTGGATGATTGTGACCAACCCAACCCCCATGGCAGTTACACCTGTGACTTATAGTTGACCTATTCAAGTCCAACTCAAGAATTATATCATCATAACAAATATTTCTAATGTCAGTCAGTCAATCCAATTGCAAAAGCAGTATCACCTAGATGCATAATCAAACTGATCCTCCTTTTTAGGCGATGTTGCTCACTTTTTTCTGGCAATTAAGAGTCATACTGTATACTAAAACTAAGGTGAGACTTTAGACAGGGATTTATATGTCTTTTGCTCAAAGAGCGTGCTGTTTGAAGGGGTATGAACTTTTATGATGAAGGTACACTATGAAGTGATGTTCTGAAACATACACAAGAAGTGAATTTCCGTGACACTCCTTCTGAATTAACAAAAAAAATTTAGTAAGTCATTATTATGGATAAACAAAAACTATCAACACATTTTAGTCTCCATAAATGTTCATTGGCTTTCTAATGCTTAAATAGTTCACGCTACAGCAGTGAAGGCCATCTGGTACATCAAAACATCTGGTACTAGAAAACATGAGTTAACATAGAAACTTAGAAACTCTAAGTAAAGGCACTAATTCTCTTCTGTTTATTCTATCAATTGAATGTGACATACCTTGAAATAGACAGACACCTTATTTAATATATAGTGTCATTAAGAAGTAAGCTTGATACCGCATGATAGGGGCTGATTTAACATATGGATAACCTGAGCAGTTGTGAACGTTAGGTAGAACTTTTTGTTGATAGTCATGGAAGCCATCAACAAAAACATATACATGCAAGTGTACCATTCCATTTTGCAAGCTTTTAATGACCGCAGAACTCAAAGCATCAGCTAATGTGACTATAAACCATAACTAGATAGCTAACAGAAAGCACAACCTTGTATTAACATGGCTTTGTAGAGTGAGGCACCTATAATTGTCTATGACTGGTGTCACCAATCTTAACTGCTGCAGCTGCAGGTTTTCATTTCAGCCAAGCAGGAGCACAGGCCCTTTGCACATAAGACATGGAGACCAGGTTCAGGTTGGACATTGTAGCACAAGCTATTTCACATTTGTGTAGTAAAAAATGCATTTTACTTTAACTTCCATCAGTAACCTACTTCTTCTGTAAACATGTAGTAAATACAAGGATAAGTAAGAACATGTCTGATTTGCCAAAAATCTTTCTCAGTCAGTGGCATTATTTAGTTATTGTATAATTGTAAAGCCGTTATTGGGGGCAGGGCACTGATTATGCTGCTAAGACTGGTTCTCAGTATCCTTGTCCTGTATATTAGCTGTTTTCCTGTTCTAAAACAAGCACTTAGGAGGGGCTTGTTAATTGTCTCATGAGTTGGCCCATGGAGATGTCAGCCTGTACAGGATGATGACGATGCACAAATCAACCCCTAGGTGGGTGAAAATAATTGGAACAGTAACTAATATAGAAACACTGTGTTAAGTTAACCATACTATGAAGAGACTTTAGCTTGGCTAGCTCTAACTATGAGCCATGCTTCACAAGTGCTATATTACAGCTATTAAAACAATACAGGTTTCAATTCTGTTATTGTTAGTACAAAATCACTTGTGTTAAAGAAAGTAAATATCTTTAAGGTGAATCTTCAGAAATGTCTGTATAATCTGTCCAAATTTGCAGGTTGCTATAGGCATACAAGAAAATGACCAAAAGCATGTTCTGCTACATAAAAGGGGGGACATATTATCTCTGCCCTATTTTACCATTTGGACTTGGTTGCATTAATAAGTTTGACTGCTGATCCAGGGTGAACCAAAAACCCAGGCCTGAGATGCTCTCTGAATGTAGTGTGAACTTTGTGAAGGAGCCTCATCGTATCAGAGATGCTATAGAAGGACAGAGTTCCTGTCTTCCGATCCACATACAGTCCTATTCTAGAAAATGTGGCTGCTTTAGAGATTCAGGTCTCTTTGTTATTGTGCCAGAATGAACAACTAAAAGGAGAGCAGGCCAGTCTCCAGGAGTGATCACCACGTTCAAACAAACACTGAACAACACTTCCTTTCCTGCTGATGTTGTTGTATGCCACAGTTATACCTACACCTTCTCTCCCACTCCATTCAACCTCCCAGTAACACCGTCCCAGCACACTCTGCCTGCAAAGAACCTGGAGGTAACTGTCAAATCTGTCTGGATGATCAGGATACGATTGGAGTGTGTTGCTGTTGGTTACTGCTGTACTTCCTTCAGACAGGCAGAGGAGTTTATTTTCAGTGTTCGGGTCCAGTGTGAGCTTAAAGGAATCTGATGGGAATCAAGAACACGACATTTACAAGAGACAAACAAAACATAATTTTCTCCAATCCCATCACTGGAGAGCCCTCATGCTACTTTTTGTGGGTGTTATTCTCCACCTTGTGCCTACACTCATGGTCATATAGCTATTTAAGTGTGTGTGTGTGTGTGTGTGTGTGTGTGTGTGTGTGTGAGAGAGAGAGAGAGAGAGAGAGAGAGAGAGAGAGAGAGAAACCACATTGTGTTAAAGTATCAGCAAAATATGGATGCAACTGTCACATCCAGAATTTCTTCAGGATTGCTACTATAAATAGTAAGCATTCTGTTTGTTGCTTTGGCAAGAGTTACAATTCATGCCACTGAAGCTCATTTGAAATGAGACAGAGAGGGAGAGACAGAGACAGAGAGAGATACTTACATTCTAGAAACTCCATTCTGCTTATGAGTTCAGGAAGAGGATTTCTCTGCACTTCCATCACTGGAGAAACTGCCGTAACATGTCATTACACATAATGTTTAAACATTTTTGCTTTTTTAATTGTTCTAAAAGGTGAGGTGTAGGAATCAAATGTCCTAATATCATTGCTTTTTGCCTCCTCTAAAGGAAAAGTGTTGAAAACAACCGCTTCTTTTTCTTTGTGTGGTTTTACGATAGAGTTTTTGACAGTAATGTTCATTCGCCCAACTTTAAGAACTGCATTTATCAACATTAGACTCCACTGGACATTGTAATTAATTTATTTTCTTACCTTCTGGCAACCTTTTGTCTAATTCTTTAACTACATTTTCTCTCTGCTTAAACTCTTTATTACAGAAGTGTTCCACCATTTCCCACAGTTGAGACACAGACTTTACAATATCCTCAAAAGAGAGGAGGGGACTGGTGGTGATGATGGGTGAGGCTGCAGATCCAAGAGCAGCAGAGAGAGACTTGAAACTCTACAGGGAGAAAAAGAGAGATTCAAAAGAGTTGGAAACATGTATGTATTGTATTGTATATGTATTGTATATGTATATGTATTGATGCATAATATTTTCACAATATATGTTTTGAAGTTTACCCTGTAGTTTTTCACCAATATTACTAGGCATAGTAATCTTATTAATCTCATATCTGCATCAGGGTCAGGGCCATGCATGAATTGAATTGAGAATGCAGTAACTGGAATCAGAATTAAAATTGCATGCAGCTGAAGGAAAACTGAATTATAATTGAATGTAAGGAAACAGAACTGAATGCATATAAATTCCACTTGCTAAACAGAGAACATTAAATTATATGAATCACATAAATGACAAACATGAAATAAATACAAGAGTGATGTAATTTTTACATATTATGCACGTTAATTTGTCAAATCATTTTTATTTCTTTATCAAGAAAAACATGAATTTGCATTTCATTTGCATTTTGGACATTATGGTCCATTACAGCATTTTCCCAAATCCCATTCTGCATTTCATGCATTGTGAAGGTTTATAACCCAGGAATATAAATGAAGGCCAATTCAGGCCTATGTTAAAGGTTTGAGACTGGACATTGTATGTTCATTACATTGTATGAATTTGGACTGTTTTGAGGATCTGGACTGTAATGTTACCTTTAAAATCCCTATTCAACCCTATTCAAATTTCTGGGAAGACCTCTGTTCAGCAACTGGAAATGGCACCAGCAAATGGCTTCTTCAAGTAAGTACTTGTACCTGGTCATTCCTGGTTTATCTGTTTCTGCTTTCAGTTTCGCTTCAAAGATATTTAGGCCTGAGAGATGCAAGCTAAGTGATTTCAGGATGTAAGGATCATTCAATGTAATGAAAAGTGAATATATATACATATATAACATATCAAGTGACTATTTATAAAGTCAAGTTGGTAATCACATATTAGTATAAACAGTGCATTTAAATCTTTATCAAGGCACCAGTACTGCTCACTTATTATTCATCAATTGTTCATATACAATTTTCACTTAATAATTAATTTATATAAATTACTTTTACTGTTCAGGTGGCTGCACATGGGTCACCCTATCCAAAAAATTGAAATCATTGCTTTTATAAAGATAGACACACCAGTACCGAGCAGAGAAAGCCACATAGTATACCACGATAACAATGGGAGGGTGAAAGGCTAGGATGTACTTCCTCCGAGTCACATGAAGCCACCACATCTTTTTGAACCGCTGCCAATGAAACAGTATGAGACAGCTCAATGGACTTGGAGGAGAACACAAACTGCCAATAGTAATGGGGCCCAAAAAAAATCACAATTTATTCAAGGAACAAGAGCCCCCAAGTTCATTTTCTCTTTCATAAGGGGACATCCTTTTACTCTTATGGAATGTCCCGGATTCCCCAGTCTGAACCCTTCTGTTACCTGGAGGAAATGGATGTGATCTTTTATGTGTGAAAGCTGTTCCATCTCAGCATATCTTCTTTTCAGCTCAGCAATCTCATGGTCCAGTTGCTCCATAAGTCCTTCATCTCGGCTCACTGCTGCCTTCTCTTGAGCTCTGATCAGCTTTATTACTTCATAGCGTCTTTTCTCAATGCAACGAATTAACTCAATGAAGACCTTCTCACTGTCATCTGCTGCTGCTCGTGCAGCGCACTGTCAGACGTTATGGACAGAGAAGGAGCTCTGTTAGGAGTAGCCACACAATCATATACCAGAGCCTTTGAGATGAAGCTGGTTTAAGAATTCCATTTACGCACTTTTCCACAATGAATAGTCACTGGATTCTTCAACACTTCCAGACACACTGGACAGTCAAAATGAACTGGACCAACCAAAAATTCTCCTCTGCCATTTTCATGTAGTTAGACACACACACGCACACACTTGATCATAACTTCCTGGTTATGGGTGTATGGGAGTGCTGTGTGTAAAAGCACAGTTAATGATTACACAGCAAGTTCTAGTACCATGGAATAACACAGTGCAAACGCCAAAAACTCAAGGAAAAGGAAAAATGCAAATACATTGGCATGTATAAACATGTAGACAACGGCTAATTGCACTTAACCCGTGTCATCTTGTAAACAGTGTAAGGAAATGAAAAGTGCTGTGCAAAGTAGAACAGAAAAACCTGGAGCAATGCAGGCAATATGTTGGTGGATATTTGCTGATTTTCATTTTACTCGCCACAACGTATTTGGATTTCATTCTGGAGACACATTAGAATACCAAGTGTAATTGCATGCAATTAAAATCTTACCGGCTTATAATCCAAATACTAATTGTCTGCAGCAAACAGGTGTTAACAGATTCTTCGACGCCAAAGAGATACATCCACTTCAGACGCCAAAATTATGAGCCCACTTCAAAGCAAACCTGAAATAATTGTTTTCTACTGGTGCCCACAAAAGGGGCTGGGTCATCAGACAAGCAAGCTTTATTCTTGGCTAAATTTTCTACATTTTACTTTAAGACTTCACAGTTAACTACGTGAGGTGGTAACTGAAACTGTTGTTACCATTACTTCTTACAACACAGTATTGTCACAGTGGGGAGTGCTCGGGGTGGAGCGAGGCGGAGATGCAGGATTCCCTTAGTAGGGTTTAATTAACAAACACCAATTCAAACACAAAAAGGGCACGAGGGCCCAAAACATACATACAACAGGCGACACATGAAGGAGGGATAGGGTGAGGGTATCCGTGAGGGTTGCGTGATGGTTGACCGACAACTGAGACATGAACAAAGGCACTTTTAATACACACAAGACTAGGACAAGAACCAATGAGTAAACACGATCACCCGCGTGGGTCTCACGTGTCCCTTCAGGTCTATGGCCATGTAGGTGACACCTCTCCTTGTCCTCGGATAGGAGCCCCCCTCGATTCCTGGTTGCAGGTGGGGGAGCCTGCCTGGACCCGCGAGGCGTTAGGGAAGACGTCCCTCGTTGCCGGCACGGAGGTCGGTGCGCCCGCTGTGGGCACAGGAGCCCACGTCCCTTTTGGTGACGTCATTGGCGTGTCCTGGACCTGCTGTAATGCTGGCTTCCGGCGTGCAGGCGAGGGGACTTGCCGTGGGACCAGCGCTGGGTCAGTCAATCTGTCACGTCAGGGGGTGCTCGGGGTGGTGAGTGAGGCGCAGACGCAGGATTCCCTTGTAGGGTTTGATTAACAAAACACAAACTCAAAACACAAAGAAGGCACAAGGGCCCAAAACATACATACAACAGGAGATACACAAAGGACGGGTAAAGTGAGGGTATCCATGAGGGTGAGGGTCGACTGACAACTGAGACATGAACAAAGGCACTTTTAATACACACAAGACTAGGACAAGAACCAATGAGTAAACACGATCACCCGCGTGGGTCTCACGTGTCCCTTCAGGTCTATGGCCATGTAGGTGACACCTCTCCTTGTCCTCGGATAGGAGCCCCCCTCGATTCCTGGTTGCAGGTGGGGGAGCCTGCCTGGACCCGCGAGGCGTTAGGGAAGACGTCCCTCGTTGCCGGCACGGAGGTCGGTGCGCCCGCTGTGGGCACAGGAGCCCACGTCCCTTTTGGTGACGTCATTGGCGTGTCCTGGACCTGCTGTAATGCTGGCTTCCGGCGTGCAGGCGAGGGGACTTGCCGTGGGACCAGCGCTGGGTCAGTCAATCTGTCACGTCAGGGGGTGCTCGGGGTGGTGAGTGAGGCGCAGACGCAGGATTCCCTTGTAGGGTTTGATTAACAAAACACAAACTCAAAACACAAAGAAGGCACAAGGGCCCAAAACATACATACAACAGGAGATACACAAAGGACGGGTAAAGTGAGGGTATCCATGAGGGTGAGGGTCGACTGACAACTGAGACATGAACAAAGGCACTTTAAATACACACCAGTCTAGGACAAAAACCAATGAGTAAACACAATCGCTTTCACATAAACACGAGACAGCTGACAGAACACGTGAAGGTAATCAACGTAAAAGTCCCACATATACATAACACACAATGGTGGCCTCTAGCAGCCGCTGACCGGGACGTCACATATATTTAGGACAAATCAAGGCTTTTGCTGGGGTGAAACCAGGATTGTTCAGTTCTAACTGCAGTAAGAAGTACTAAAAGATTAATACTGTATTTTGCATTAATATTAAATGTTGTTATTTGGGGCCTCCAGAAGAAAATGATATTACCGGTTTTGTGTTTTTGAGGTGTAATATTATTCGTATTATTACTGCATCATACGTATTTTGCTGCTGAAAGCATGTAAGAGTTGATTAACACTCTGGTAAATCCATGTACATCAGTGAGTTTACTGAGGTAGCAGTTAGCTTCGTTAGCATGCTAGTGGAGGAGATCATCCCTACAGTGAGAGTCAAGACATTCCCGAACCAGAAACCATGGGTGGACAGATCGATCCGCGCTGCAGAGAACGCCAGGACCGCCACTTACAACGCCGGTCTTGCAACCGGCAATATGAGCGCCTACAAAGCGGCTTCATACTGCGTTCGGCGTGCGGTGAGGGATGCCAAACGCCGGTATCGGGAGCGCGTGGAGTCTCACTTCCACCAGGGTGACACACGGAGTATGTGGCATGGACTGCGCACCATCACGGACTACAAAGCCAAGGACACCGCAACGATCAGCGTCGATTCTGCATTCACCAACGAGCTGAATGAGTTCTATGCCCGTTTCGAGGTTAGCCAGGCGGCTAGTGCTAAATGCAGCCTGACAACGGAGAACGGTGACATCATCAGCAAGGAACGGGTGATCAGCATCGTGACGTCCGAGTGGCGCTGAGGAGAGTGAACACCAGGAAAGCAGCGGGACCAGACGGCATCACTGGCCGTCTGCTGCGTTGCTGTGCTGACCAGCTAGCAGGTGTGTTCACTTGCATCTTCAACAAGTCCCTGGCAAAGTCCGTGGTCCCCACGTGCTTCAAAAGATCCACCATCGTCCCCATACCCAAGAACAACAAGCCCTCATGCCTAAACGACTACCGGCCGGTTGCACTGACTTCGGTGGTAATGAAGGTGTTCGAGAGGCTGTTGAAGAACATAATCTCCTTCTCCATCCCAAGCACCACAGACCTGCTTCAGTTTGCCTACTGACCCAGCAGATCCACAGAGGACGCCATCTCCCACGTCCTGCACACCACTCTCAGCCACGTGGACAAGAAACAGGGTAACTGTGTGAGACTGCTGTTTGTAGACTACAGTTCAGCGTTCAACACAATAGTGCCAGGTAGACTGTTCACAAAGCTGAGGGATCTAGGACTCAACAGCCGTCTGTGTGCATGGGTGTTGGACTTCCTCACTGG
>JBBPCZ010157538.1:0-17952 GCA_037974445.1 Brycinus macrolepidotus | reverse complement strand
AAGTAAGATTGTTGATGTAGCACTTCTACTTTTACTTGAGTACATATTTTGCAGGATACTTCTACTTTTACTTAAGTACTAAGCTTCAGTACTTCCTCCACCACTGAGAATAGTGGAAGCTGTAATAGCTGCAAAGGGGGGACCAACTCCATATTAAAGTCTATGTATTTAAATGCAATGTCATTAAAGTCCCAGTTGGTGTAATGGTCAGGCGTCCCAATACTTTTGTCCATACAGTGTACGGTTATGTGAACGCGTCCCGTAAGTGCTCTAGTTAGGACATATTGTAGCACAGCCGCAGTGAGGTCTGAGAGAGGTGTATTTACAGTGAATGAGAGATAACTTCCACTCCTCCCCACCGGCTCTGCTCTCACTGCACGGTCTCTCTTCACTAACAGAGCCTCTCAGAGCTCACTCGGACAGGTCATGGTTCAGTCCGCTTCAGAAACATGCCTGACTTGTTGGAAGTGAGGAGAACTTTGTGAAGAAGCTTTGAGGGAGCCGTATGGAGGCGCACCTGCTGAAGTTTGTGGAGAGAATGGAGTCTCTGTCTGAGAGAGACGGAGAGGACGTCCTCGCCTCTGAGTACGCAGTGAGTACTGGACTTCACATTTCAGCCGAGCCTAAACTCATTATTTCTCCCTTTGTGGGCTTTCATTTTCAGAAGTAGATAAACTGAGAAATTAAACAGAGAACCGGCTATCTTCCTGTCTCTTATTGGATTATTTACGTAAAGCCTGCACCGACCCTTGCAGCTCAACTGTTTCAGAAGCAGAAAGGAAACAGCACAGTGCAAACACTGTTAAGTCCTGAAGGTGTTAAATAGCAAAGTGTTAAAATGTATCTTTAAACACACAAAGTGTTAATGTAACTGCTCCACACAAAGCAGGGGGTTTGCAGTAGTTACTATCAAGGCTATGTTTATTCAGCTAGTTCCACATCTACAGGTAAACTGCCAAAAATGTGTACTTTTTTCAAATGCATGATTTTCAAATGTAAGTACACTACAGTACACTACACTACAGTATGATGGCATAGAACCTGCCTTTTACTCAGTGACCGTTTAGTCCTTGTCTTCAGTTCCTTGTCTATTTACAGTTTCATTCAATTCTTTTTGCTGTTTTGCTCACCTCTCTCAGTTTCCAGCTGTTTTAGAACCGGAAATCCCAAAAACAGAGGAACTGCACCTAACAGATCTCAGAGATGCATCAAAAGATAGATGCTGGACATAGAAGTTCCAAGGCAGTTGTGTAGGAAGATCAGTACCTGAAAATGTTGGGACTTTTGGGAGTTTTTTTTTTTTTAGCTACCTGTACTTCTGCTTGAGTTTCTACTTTACTGAAGTGGTTTTAGGCCCATCTGACCACCTTCGCAGGTTCCTCGGTGTAGACTGATGGACAGTAACTTCAGCTGAAGTGCAAGATTTTGTAATATTTGGGTCTTTATATGATCTGACATGTAGAAGACGTGTTAAAAGAACAGTAAGCAATAGCTGTGCTGAGTATTACAGAACTGTTTTCCAGTCATGACGTGGTAAATGAGGGCATAGTCTCATGTAGTGCTTCCTTATTGAGTCCGTAAAGAGGTGATGATTAACCTAAAGCAACATTTGAATGCAAATTTGAAATGCATGTGTAATAAACAGCCATGCATCCATCATCTTCCATTGAATAAACCATTCCCTTGCAGAATTTGAATATGTTAATACATTTTCATGCCGAAAATAACTATAATGGTCCTTCATTTGTCAAACGGTATGGGTATTTGCATGCACCCAGCCTTTCCCAGAGGCACACACAGTTCAGGGTGGGAGAGTTAGTCGTTGTTGAGTTATATGCCTTCTGTGGTGGTAGGGGTCTGATCATCTGATGCCGTAGATCTTAAGGGTTGTGTTACATACGCTCCTATGTTGCAGCAGTTGGCCGCAGTTTGAGATGAGTGTTTCTGTTGCTGAAAATGAGTACCGGCATGTCTCTGACAAAACATGGATTACAACTAGGGATGAGTATCAAGAAGTGGTACTAAATTAGTATCAGTTCCTGACTGGTAAATACCAAAATATTGATAAGCTCCTGGAGAAATGATGGTGCTAATGGTATTTATGCCTTCTGACACAGCTGGCATTTTCAACTGGTTGATGCTAGACTGGACATATATAGGTAACTGTCACACTTTTTTTCTTAAAGGTAATAATTAAATCTTTTCACATCTTTCCATTTGATGTCTTTATTTTTTTGCACCAAATGATGGAGCGTGGCAACAATAAGAGTATTGTTAAGTATCGGTATCGATCCTAGTGATATCCATCCCTAACCAAAACTAATTACTAATAAACTATTACCAACACCAGCAGTTATTATAGCTATTATTAGTAGTAGTATTGCTGACATGTAATGTCAAAGAATTTTATTATTTGTCAGATTATTGCCGGGACTCCAGTTTAAACACTCCTCGGACACTGAAACTAACCCCACTCCACAACTCCATCCCACATCTCTGCACAGACTCCTCATGACAAGATCTGTTTCACCTGAGTTTTAGACATGTGATTTTTTACCTATGGATACAAAAACGCCTCTATTTGCCTGCATAACTTTGCAAAGTGTTGTCAGTGTATTTACCTGCTTACCCAGCCATTTCTTGTTTAGTCTGGTTTTCTGTTTTTTTGTTGTTGTTTTTTTTTTTTGCTGTCTTTTTCGATACTGCGTCTTGTCTCTCCCCTTGGATTTTGGTAGCTTTTTGTACTGGGTAAAAGACTGTTGTACTGGATTACTGCTCTTGTTTTGGACTTAGTGTTTTACTTGTTGATTTGGGTTCGCTTGCCCCTGTTTTTGTGGAATCTCACCTTTTAGAATAGACGTATTGGTTTTCTCGCACTCCGCTTCCGGGTCGCTTCTGGTGAACCGTGACAATATTATTTATTTATTTATTTATTTATTGTGATTATTTTGTTATATTGTGATTGTCAGTGGAAAATACTGTAATATAAATCTGAGCTCATTTTAGTACAAAATAAATTGTGCTGTGCAAGCCTGTTAACAGACCTCAGTAATGAAGACAGCCAGTTGCCTTAATATTTTCAAGTTCATCAAATCAAAAGTCAGAAGTTTGTAGAACTTATTGGTTCAGAGGTAGTTGCAGACATTGAGTTTAATTCTATAATACTTAAATTTTTGAGAAAGTTAACTCGAAATGTTTGTCCCCAACACTCAATGTAATCATGTCAGTGTAATTAAATGTTTAAAGTAATTAAAACTCAAAATTACATGGCTAATATTTTGTGTCAACCGATTGCTTTAAATGAACTGAGTACCATTACCCGAAAGATACATATTATGAATGGAATGAACTAACTTTCGGCCTTCAACACAAATACTTAGAAACAATAGTTGGGTACAAAACAGTCAGCATGAACCCACTGGTGCAGCTGGTGGCCTAGTGGTTGGGGAGATGCCCCTGCGATCAGAAGGTTGTGAGTTTGAATCCCAAGACTGCTAGTGGCACCACTGAGGTACCCTTGAGCAAGGTACCGTCCCCACACACTGCTCTCCGGGCTCACCCTGTTTGGTGGCAGTCCGCTGCTTCACTTAGTGAATGGGGCAAATGCAGAGAAAGAATTTCACACTGTTGACAATTTGTGCTGTGGTTTGTTCACGTGTGACTATAAGGGGCCGCTTTACTTTATTTTTTTTCACAGATTGTGTGCTTGTGCCAACCTAATCCGGCACTAAATGACAGCCAGTCATTTATCTTTACAGTAGTAGTTAAAATGGTTAACCATCATTGTCAGTATTATAAATACTAGTAAAATGTGACTAAACCTCACCTTTAACTTGAGGTTGTTGTTTTGTCCATGTCGTGCAGCCCTACGTGCAGTGATAAAACACATCAGTGAACTTGTGATGTAAAAATTTGCAACAACTGCGCTTCCTCACAAAGCATCAACTGCGACAGGACATACAATTTTTTTCTCATTTGTGGTTTAGTGGTTTAGTTCTTCATTTCATGAGCGCTGTTAATAGATTTTGCTGGTTTATATACCACAGCTCTACACAGATAGATTGTTTTATAGACATCCCTTTAACGGCACCCTGTTTAGAACGGAGCTGTCTCATTGTGTGTACTAGTACAGAAAATTTGTGCATCACAAGTAAACATCGTAAATACCGTTGCAGTGTCTGAGGTAATACACGGTCAACTCGCAATCCAGACTAAAACTGAAAGTGGCACGCTGCACTGTATGCAGATCTCTTCTCCTTTTCCAGCAAGGAAGTAAGAAATACACTGTGGCTTTCTGTATGACATAGATACAGCAGAAGAGTCCTCTTTAGCTTTTATAGCCTATATATGTATATGTGTGTATATATATATATATATATATATATATATATATATATATATAGGCTATTTTATACTAAGGAGTGTTTTGCAGCTTTTTAAAAAAAAAAAACTCCTTAGAATTTCAGCATGAATAGGGGGGCTAAACTGCTGGAGGCTCAATAAGGAGACGTATGAACATATGTGGGTTTTGTGACATCACAAAAACTGATTTGAAAATGGTCTTTTTTGCAGCTTAGTTTTTATAGATGGACTGTGTGGACGGGGCAGCAAATATTGACATACTTTAAGCCTTTTTAACTCCAGAAAAGTGATGATATGGGCCCTTCAATATATTGAAAGGCATTGCAATCATAATATGTAGCAGTAAAATTGCAAAAGGTCCTGCCACGTCATCTCAATGCGTTTTAAGTCAGGACTTTAACTTGTACTCTCTAAAACCCAAATTCTGTTTCTTTGAGGCAATACAGAGGTGCACTTACTCGTGTGTCTCAGATCACTGTCTTGCTGCTTAAACCAGTTGAACTGGACTGATGACCAGACATTCTCCTGGAGGATTTTCTGGTAAAGAGCAGAATTTATGCTTCCATCAATGACAGCAAGTCACCCAGGCCTTGAAGCAACAAAGCATTTCTACACCATCACACTACCACCACCATGTTTGACTGCTGGTATGATGTTCTTTTTGTGGAATGATGTGTTTACTTTATGTCAGATGTGACAGGACTTCTGTCTTCTGCTTCTGAAAAGCTCCACTTTTGACTCACCAGTCCACAGAACATTGTTCCAAAAGGTCGTTGAGGGTTTTTTTGGTAAATGTGCCATTATGTTCCTCTTGATTAGCAGTGTTTTTCGCCTTGTGACTCTCCCATGGATTTGGACGCTGGCTCTTAAAAAACAAAGTTAAAAGATTTCTGAATTATTATTGACATTTGCTGCAGAAGTCATTCAAACGGTGTTTTAACCATTTTAAATGTGCCCCAAATGATGCAGACCTTTCAGAGGTACTACATTCACTCAGATTCTTTTTACAGATTTATCCAGTTGTGATTCTGGCTCAAAATAACCTTTCTGCATTTTTAATAAAAAGAAGGTTAAAATGGTGACTTTTGTTTAATCAGTGTGTGCTTTACTGAAAAAGTGGTTTATGAAAGTTTTCGCCTTCTAACGGCGAACCATGAATGCTGGCCGTCTGGGCTCTTTTGTGACTTCCCAGATGAGCTGTGGGTGTGCTCTTGCAGCTTCTGGGAAGATTCACCGCTGATCCGAGTTACTGATTCACAGCTGATCCATTTGAAATAATGGCTCTCACTGTGGTTGACTGGAGTCTCAGCTTTAGAAATGGCTTTGTAACTCTTTCCAGGGTGATATTTTTCATTAGTTGTCTTGCTCAGCTTTTCCGGAATTTCCTTTGACTTCAGCATAGTGTGCTTGTCAAGACCTTTTAGCCTCCTTCACATTGCTGGAAAGGTTGTATTTAAGTGATGTTTAGATTTAACAGGGCTGGCAGTGATCAGGCCTGGGTGAATTTTGTTAAAAGAGTAACTAAGGGAACAATTGCTTCTTCCCAAAGGCAAACTGGCACTGGAGAACATTTTCCCTTTAATAAATAAAATAATCATGCAAAACAATTAGGTTTTTATATTCTATTAAAATTTGTTTAAAGGTCTGAAACGGTTTAATGTAACAAATATGCTGCAACAGGAGAAATCCGGAGGCAGCAAATCCTTTTTCATGGTCATTTGTTACAGTGAAGGCCAGGAAAAAGGAGAGGAGATGCAAGTGCGTGACGACTTTAATAAAATAAAACCAGATTCAAACCAACATTGCAGAAAAACAAAGCAGAAACAAGTCAAAAGCAAACATACACAAAGCACCACGGTGAACTGAGACTTTCATGTAGGAGGGGTGAACTTAAATACCGAGAGATACAGGTGCAGGGGATACAGAAATAAAAGGTGAAAAAGGCCAGTTCATTAATCTGGCGATCCAAGAGACACAGGTGAGGATGTGGTATAAATTTCAGTGCATCACTTTTTTTTTACTTTGTTGCACATTGCGGCTCTAATGCCTGATTCAGCTCCACTTCATAATAGAGCCTGGACAACATAGCTGTTGGATGATATCAGACAATATTGACAACCTCTAGCTTTACTGGTACGAGCAAAAATCTGGTAATAATGCACAGATAAATAAAAACTAAATTGGTCACAACATTGTTGGGGATCACATTCATGATCTCCTGATGCCAGGAAGAAACCAGAAAATCTTAACTACATGCTTAGCTGGTGAATTTGAGCTCAAAACACCCTCATGATTAGAATAATACAACCTTTAGCATGAGAATCACAACTCAAAAAAGTAATGAAAAATAAGAGAAACCAAAGCTGGAGAGAATTCTGGGTAGCTCCACCCCCAGTAGACCTCTGAAGTCATGCATATTAAGAACTCTGGTTCTTGATGAGAAAAACGAATACCGCTTTGCAGAATCACATCTTTACAATTTGTCTTTATCTCAAAATCGTAATTTGTCTGTGATGATAGCAAAAAATGAGCAGTTATCAGAATCTTTATCCTTTTGAAATCGTTGTCAGTAATGGCCACAGAATGTTCATAACGAAGTGTTTGCCTGGCCTATTGAATGCTGGCCCTGTAGTCTGTTGGTTGGTTGCATACTAGCACTGTGCAGGAGTGGGATCTAACTTCTGCAGACAGTGTGACACATGGTCAATCGGTTATCATCTTCCACATCACAGTGTGTTTCTCACCATTCTTTACTGTTAGTTGGCTTCAGATAGCTGTGTGGGAGGCCAAAGACAGGCCACCATCATCACAAGCTGATATTTCAAATCATACAAGCTGCCTATTTTTATATCTTGTGCCATATAGCTGAGATAACCAACACCTTAAAATATCAGAGCGGTCTCAGCCTAGTCTGCCTGTAACCCGTGACAGACATTGTAAAATTAACATACTGCTACTGAGGAGCATTATGCACCTTCCTCTTAGAAATTTTTTTTGCTGCCTAAAATAGCCGTGTCAATATTGTGAACACAACACAGCTCCGAAACAGCCCACATGTGAAGATTTTATGTTTGCACAGCTCTGAAACTATCGTTGTCGCATTTAGGATAAAAATGAGATGTTTTACTTCAACCTTGCACTGTAAACATAGCTGAAGTTTTGGTGAGCACAGTGGAGAGAGGACGAGTATACTGGTGCTAAGTCCTCTTCCTTTAGTTCCCGCACAGATAAGGCAAACCAACAAACCAATGTTAACTCCAGTGTGTGGCTTAGAATGACGACAATTTCTGCTTAGAATTTCAAGAGATTCAAGAGATTCAAGATTCTTTATTTGTCACATGCATAGTACAACACGCAGTGAAATGTATCCTGAACCGCTCCTTTTATGACTGTGCAGACATTATAAAAATAAGTACAATTTTAAATTAAACACAAATCTGAAATTATATATGTATATTCATGTATTTTGTAAAATAGAAATAAATTCATTTCTGTATAGAACACAAAGGCCATTTAGTTTTGGATTGTTATTGGCTTTTAGTCTATCACTTGCACCAACTGACATTTCCTTTTATTGTAATGGGATTCTAATCAGAATCATTATTACTCCCTCCTGAAGGCCGTTCTAACAACTTCATCTGAAGCTTTTTAATACCGATAAGGCATTTTAGCTTTTGCCTGGTGGATACTTAGTCATAAATATTCCTCCATTGGTTGGTTGTTTTTTTTGTTATTTTGTTATGCAGTTCATTCTGATTTTTCCACTTGTTCCTGTCTAAAATGAATTATTTTAGGGAAGAAAGAATGCACCATCTTGTGGTCACATTTAGAACTGAAGCCTTTCATTTCTTCTAGAGTGGTTGTGAATGTGTTTGTGTGGTTGTGAATTTGTCTGTCATTAATGTCCAACTTATTATTGTATTAATTATACTTTTTAGTATGATGTTATCATGCTGATTTTAAGATATTAAGGCTGAAGAAGTGATCTAGGGCTGTATTGTAATTGATATTAGAATGTTAGTAACATTATAGTAATTGCATAGAAAACAGTGTCATGACCGATATCGAAATAAAAGTAATAGAGTACTTTTAGAGTAGAGTCTACTCGTTTGTTTGACAAATCAAAATATCAGAGTTTTAAGAAAGGCCACATAATAAAATGGTTATAATAAAATGGTCAATAAAAAAACCATATACACTGAGTGGCTACTTCGTCAGGTACACCTACCTTTTGTCTACACTTATTGTCCACTTTATCAGACCCATGTACCAGATACACTGATGGCAAAACATTATGGCCGCCTACCTGATATACTCAGAGTCCTCTGTGCTCCACCAAAACAGCTGCAGCTTGCTGAGGGCCAGACTCTACAAGACCACTGAAGGTATGCTGTGGTATCTGGCACCAAGATGTTAGCAGCAGTCCTGTAAATTGTGAGTTTGCACCTCCACATCCCACAAATGCTGGGTTACGTTGAGATATGGGTAATTTGATGGCTAGGCAGCACCTTGAACTCAGCATCATGTTCCTCAAACCATTCTCACAGAATGTGTGCAGTGTGGCAGGGTGTGTTGTACTACTGAAAGAGGTCACTACAGAGTATAGAGTACATGCTACATAGTATAGGGGCAGCTAGTGGGCTGGTGGTTAGGGAGTTGCCCCTACGATCAGAAGGCCATGGGTTTGAATCCCTGGACCGTCAGTGGCACCACTGAGGTACCCTTGAGCAAGGTACCGTCCCCACACACTACGTTGCTGACTGCCCACTACTTCACTTGGGTGTATGGGTTAAATACAGAGAGAATTTCACACAGTTCACGCTGTGCTGTGGTGCATTCACACATGACAAAACGGCCACATTACACTTTACATAAATACCCTGACCCAGGGATTACCAGCAGAACATTGCCCAGGACTGGCTTGTCTTCTTCCCGTAGTGCATCCTGGTGACATCTCGTCCCAGGGTAGAAGGTGCACACGAACCCAGCTGTCCACATGTAAAAGAAAACAGGATTCAATAGACCAGATGACCTTCTTTCATTTCTCTAAGGTTCTGATGCTTGCATACCCATTGTAGGTACTTTCAGTAGTAGCCAGGGTTTCTGTAGCTCCCCATACTTAAAGGGAAAGATTTACTGTGTGTTGTGACACATTCCTCCTGTGACCATCACAAAACCTTTAGAGACTTCTGGCACAATAACTCTTCAGTTGGTTCAGACCAGATGCAATAGCATTAATTACTTTCACGAATCGATGAGCCTTGGGCACCCGAAATCCCGTCACAATCAGTAACCTGCTCATAATGGTTATGGCTCTTGTCAAAGTCACTCATGTCTTTACGCTTGTACTTTCTTGCGCATCCAAGAGGAACAGGTAAAAAAGAACCAGTGGTGGCACATTTTAAAAATGCTAAAATGTTATTCAATGTTTCACACATTGTGTTGCATTAAATCCAGGACCTAATTTTCTCTTTTTTTAATGAAATGCACATATTATGATATAATGTGACATTTATCACAATAACACTAAATATCATGTTGCCCAGTTTTACAAACATGCCACTACCACGCCAGGGTCCCTCTGTGCAATTCACTTTTTATTTTAAAAGTTTTTTAAAAGACAATATAAAAAATTCAGAATACCTATTTAGAATGAAAAGAGATTACTTTTAAAATGATGTCAATAAAAGAGCAATGGATCAAACACCCTGCAAAGAAAGGAGTAGTATGTAAAATGTACATTATCATCATGCAAACTCTGAACTAATTACTGCAGTTCACTGAGAAGGTAAATAATTATATTCAAGCACGCGTGACTACTTTAAAGTATCTTTTATTCTCAAAAAATGTGTTAACAACACACTTGTGTTATCTGTCTTCATACAATTTCTGTTGTATTATATTAAATGTGTGTTAAAAGTATCACAATTGTGGTGTCGTTACTTTGACTTACAGATGTGCCCAGTTAAGGACAAAACGTGTTTTATTTAACACATTGCTTTCAAGAGTATAACTCAGCATGAGTGCTCTCAGACTCCCGTACCCACACACTGCTCTCACGCAGATAGACACGAGCACTTCAGTTGCTGTATTGTGCATGAGGACCCAGTTTAACTCTGCAGTGGTTTACTGGCAGCTCTGATCTTAGCATTGCATCTGTATATTTACTGTGTTGCCCTTGTGTAACACAGACCTCTGCAAATACTTTAGCTTGTGTTCTAAATAAGCAGCGTGTGTTGTTTTTAATCTGTATTTGCTGTTTTCTAGATCGGGCCTGTAGTCTGACTACAGTTGTGTCTTTGCTCACCATTGCTGATTAACCAGTCACTTAATAAAAACTGTTTTGGCCAAAAATCAAATTTACACAGTTTTCCATTGACCCCAAATGTAACTATCAGCCTGGACATGTTTAGTGTTCAGAGTTTGTCTCTTTATTTTTGTGCTGGAGCTACAAGACTTATGTGGTTAACAAGAAGGCTTATGCTCTGCAAATTAGCATCATGCAAAGTGCAGGCCTCAATCATCACACACTTGCCTCAAACCACAAGGAGTTGTGAACTAATCTCAAAAACCCTGTTTACACCTAGTCGTTTCATGCGCCTGAAGTATCAGGATTATATTCAGATCCACATTATCCACATTAAAGTGGAGATGCAAATGCTTGAAGCATTAAATCTGCTCATCCAAACCACTTCAGGAGGTGGTCTGCGATGCATATTAGCTAGGTGTTATACAAGTGTAAATGCCACACTCCAATACTGTGATGACACTTCCCTCTGCTGTTCTGTTTTCATAGGAAAAAACACCCACCACTAAACAGCCATTGCTGCTCTTTCAGTTCAGACCTTAAAGGAGAATAGACTGTGGATGGTGGGTCGCACAGTGGGTAGAGGTGTGCCTTGCACCTCCAGGGTTGGGGGTTTGAATCTGGGTCCTGGCCTTGTGTGTGTGGAATTTGCATGTTCTCCTCGTGGTGGTGCGAGTTTCCTCCGGGGTCTCCGTTTTCCCCCACAGTCCAAAGACATGTGCATCAGGTGAATTGGGGTTTCTAAATTGACCATAGGTGTGAAGGAATGGTGTGTGTGCCCTGCAGTGGGCTGGCACCCCGCCCAGGGTGAGTCCCTGCCTCACGCCCGTTGACCCCAGGATTGGCTCCAGGTATCTGCGACCCTAGTGAGAATTAAGCAGTTACAGAAAGTGAGTGACTGGGGATGGTGCCAGAAAAGACTAAAGACCATTTCTATACCCATGTTTGTAAGAACTTATACTAGCTAGCTTTTAATGTTAACTAGAAATCATAATGCCTTTTTCTTCTGTAGCATGATTTAAATTTGTATGAAATGCAAAATTATTAAGCTGGCTAAGTGGATGATTCACTGTGTGGACAAAAGTATGGGACTTTAATGACATTACATTCAAATGTATAGACTTTATTATGGAGTTGGTTCCCCCTTTGCAGCTATAGCAGCTTCCACTCTTCTTGGAAGACTTTCCACAAGATTTTGGAGTTTCTGTGGGAAATTTTTGTGCCCATTCATTCTGTAGAGCATTAATGAGGTCAGGGACTGATGTTGGACGAGAAGGCCTGGCTTGCAATCTCCGTTCCAGTTCATCCCAAAGGTGTTGGATGGGGTTGAGGTCAGGGCTCTGTGAGGACCAGTCAAGTTCTTCCACACCGAACTCATCCAACCATGTCTTTATGGACCTCGCTTTGTGCACTGGGGCACAGTCATGCTGGAATAGAAAAGGTTCTTCCCCAAACACTACAAAGTTGGAAGCATGGTGTTGTCCAAAATGTCTTGGTATGCTGAAGCATTAAGATTAAGCCCTTCCCTGGAAGTGAGGGGCCACCTGAATTCAATAATTAAGAGGTGTGTCCCAACACTTGTGTCCATAAAGTGTAGGTGGAGATGGTGGAAGGATGTGAAATGTGTTATAATTGATTAATTTTAATCTCCTCTGGTGCATGCTGACAGTCAAAAATCATACACTTTTTAAGGGCCAGCAAAAGTCATTGCATTTGGATGGAGGATTACAGAAAATCAAGAATTTTGTCTTTTAAATCAGTGTTTTATCAGGCATTTCACACGAGTCTGCACCAAGGACTGATTCTGGGCTCTTTTGGGGATGTGACTCATTACTGCAGATTTGTTCCATCTTCATACATTATCATTATCCACTATTATTGCAAAATGGTAAATAATAGGTTAATCTCTTCACCGTTTTTGACAATAAAGAGACACCTGTTCACAGTAGGATCGTATATTTATTGTTGAGTTTCTTTTGTTAGCCACCAGACATTCAGACTGTGAAAATCAGGGCTTATAGGATGTGTGACATCAGCAGGTAGTTTTCACACATGCTGTGGACCACACCAGGGTTCCCCTGAAGTAAATCCTACACCACTGTTTTCAGGAGGACCAGTGATTAGTACTGTGGGGAAAAAACTCAACACCCTTATCCTGCACCTGGGGACCCACAGCACTACAGAGTGTCAGCTATTTCCTGCCCTAACACCCCTGATCCATCTCATCCAGGGCTTCACAATCAGGTCTGCTGAGTCAAAGAATACTTTAAACATTGTAGACCTGGGGGTCACCAGGAGCAGCAGTAAGACATATGCTCACTTAAAGTGTTCTGCCGTAAACAAAATTTACACCCCAACTAACACTCTCCCATAAACAAGCTCACTGTGAATCCCATTTTGTTATTATATGCTGTACATTTTTTAAAATCTTGTTGCTCCTGTTAATAGCAAGGCACTGCTACCTCAATTCTTGCATGGGGCAGCTGGTGGTCTGGTGGTTAGGGCGTTGCCCCTGCGACGAATCTCAGGACCACCACTGAGGAACCCTTGAGCAAGATCCCGTCCCCACACTCTGCTCCCCAGGCGCCGCATCGCTGACTGCCCACTGCTTCACTCAGGAGAATGAGTTAAATGCAGAGAACAGTTTCACAGTGTGTGCTGTGGTGTGTTCACGCATGACAAAAGTGGCCACAATTACTCTGCCATTAGAATACAGTATCCGTCATAATTCTGTATTCACTCACACTAGTATTGTTAATACTTTTGTTTGCTTCACTTTGTTTGTTGTCCTGTCCTGTAATATTGCATTGCCAGCTCTTGTTTTGCGCTCTCTTCTCTTTGCACTCTGTGCAGACCTTTCCTGCCCACACTTGTGTAGTCTCGTGTTGTTTTTGTTGTTCTTTTTGTTGCATCAGGGTACTAGAAGAACATTGAATGGTTGAATTGACATTAAACAGCTACGTGATTTAACATGGCATAATGATATGATGAATAGTATTTAATTTGGCCTGGCACATTAACTACCAGGGTAAAGAAGTTCGTTTTGATTTGGGGTTGATGTTAATTATTAGGAAAAATAAGCATATTTTGATTTTCAGTTTTTAATTTCATGTACAATTAAATCTAGCATTTCAGATTCACTAATTATTGTTTACAAGACTTTTTTTATATTTCACTTCATCATTCTGATTTTGAAGGACAGCTTACTTATCACTGTGCTTTTTCTGTAAATGCAGAGGATTCGGCAGCAGAATGGTTCCATTCTGAAAGAGCAGTACGGTCTGACTACTGAGACTGGGGGACTCAAAGACAATGTGAAGAAAAACCGCTACAAGGACATCTTGCCCTGTATGTAACATCATACTGAGCACTTTATTGAACAGCATTTTGTGTGTTGGATTTACCAAATTATTATACTATTGTATTGTTTAGAAAAGGTTGCTGCTTTAAACTCACTTAGTGTGATCCTTAAGGAATAGTTTGGCAAAAAATCTGATTTTCTTATCCCAGATAAGTAGTCAATCAACCAAGAAATGTTTGGTGTACTTCTTTTGTTTAGCTATGGAGCAATGACACTAATGTTCCTGACAAACACTAGAAGTCAAATTCTTCCCAACCACCAGCTGGTGGCCTGGTGGTTAGGGAGTTGCCCCTGCGATCGGAAAGTCATGGGTTTGAATCCCAGGACTGTTAGCAAGGTACCGTCCCCACACACTGCTCCCCGGGCGCTCTGTTGGTGGCAGCCCACTGCTTCACTTGGTGAATGGGTTAAACGCAGAGAACAATTTGACACTGTTCACACTGTGCACTGTGCTGTGGTGTGTTCACGCTTGACAAATGGCCACTTTACACTTACTTTACACTTACATGCTCAAAACTTCTCTCAGCTGACTCAGATAGCATCCAGCTCTTCACTGAGGTGGCAAAGTCATACTGTGGTTTAGGACACAGCATGACTTACTGTGAGCTATAAAAATGAACAAAACTTCACTGTGCAGCTGAACATGACAGATGGCCTTTTTAAACAACAGGGTCTGTTTTCACTGATCTGTTACAAAATAAGTCCTCCTTTTGGCTGCTTTGTGAATACCAGCCCAGATGCTGAAATTGTTACCTGTAGCTGTGAAATGTACTTTATTTTTATAGCTCGCAGTAAGTCATGCGCATCAGTAAGTCTGTTTCACCTTAAAGAAGAACTGGATTTGATTTAAGCTGGTTATTTGTGAAAAAATGTAGGTGACTGTTGCCTTCTACTGTTTGTTGCCATTGCTAACCTTTTCGCTTCAGTGCTAAACTAAAAAAGCAAAATTTGTTCTCCAAGCATGCCTCGACTGATCCGTCAAATCTGGGTTAATTAGAAAAAAGTGTACATTTGATTTTTGATTTTTTTTTTCTGCCAAACTACTCCTTTAATATGTTCATTAGCATCTTAGTATGATCCTTTGAGGTGATAACATGCCATAGTGAGTAGATAAAGAATCATCTGGTGATCCAGTGTACTGCTGAGTGAAAACTGCCTGAATGAACACCCTTTGAAATTTTCATTCTCAGATGACCAGACCCGCGTCTTTCTGAGCCCAACGACGCCTGAATACAGTTCCGATTACATTAATGCCAGTTTCATCAAGGTAAAGCTCTCGTAGTAGCTCTCACAGGATACTGAAGATGAGAACCAGGTGATAGGAACCTATAGAAATCCCTTACTGCTGCGTTCGTATTCATGAACAGGTTGATCAAGTGAAATAGTTTTGTCATTGTATGCAGTGTGCGTGTTCAGTATCATGCAAAAAACAAGATGTATTTATTCATTTATTCATTCATATTCCTGCTGTTGTTTCTATAGTACTTGTTGTAATCATTTTTGTCCACTAGGGAGCAACTGAGAGTAAGACATACATCGCCACTCAAGGCCCCCTCAGCAACACAGTGGTGGATTTCTGCCGTATGATTTGGCAATATAATGTCCAGGTAGATTGTGTTTCTGTATGCATAATGCAGATGTTTTAAGCAGATGTTGGAAGGCCAATGTGCCATATAAAATGAATGCTTGTATGCTATAAATAATGTCAAAGTATTGAGTACTCTGCCTTTGCTAGAGTTTTTGCATGATGCATTCTGATGGAGGATCACTGAAAAACAAGAATTGTATCTTTTAAATCAGTGTTTCATGATTTTGGCAGGTCATAGTGATGGCATGTAAGGAGATAGAGATTGGAAAGGTAAACTTTTTTTTCTGTCTTGCCTGTCCGGAAGACTCAACATACTCATTATGCCTGTGAGTCTTATTATTTAGTAACCACTGTGAAATTAAAATGTAAGGTTTTTAGTTATAATATTGATGTGTGGGCCCCAAACAGGCCTTTCCATTATGAAGGCATAAAAGTAACAGTCTTATTCTCTAGATGATGTGCAATACCTCCACTTACAGACTTTTAATCTCTCTGTGCAGAAAAAATGTGAGGTCTACTGGGCTTCTTTAGCAGAACCATCCACTTTCGGCCCCTTCACTGTCTCACTGGTAAGCATCTACTTTTAAACTGTTATAATAAGGAAATCTTTGTTAATAAGGTAGACTTGAGTGATGATAGTGATAAACAAGTTGTGCTTTCATTTGTCAAAAAAAAAAAGAAAATCTCTGCAACCAGTGGTGCAACCAGTGTTCTTGTCAGTTAGTTTTTCATTGACCCACCAAAAGTGTTGACCAAACACATGTGGTGTTGGAGGAAGTACTCTTGCTGAAATTCCAGTGTGTGTCATCATTGTTCTGGCAGGTTGAAGAGTCGTGTCCAAATGAGGAAGTGATAGTGCGAAAGCTGGCGGTGAAATACTGTGATGTACGTGTGTCCTGCTGTTCCAAGTGTGCAAGCTTTACATTTTTTGTTGAAATGTTGTTTTACTCCAGCAAAACTGTGAACGTGGTGTACCGTACTGAAAGGAAGTATGGAGTAATCATTTCTTATTTGAAAATAAAATGCAAATAAAAATAGCTCCAAATACCTATATGCTTCATGAAGACGAACGGGAACATTAGTCTATATGTAGCATGTTTTTTAACTAATTAAGACTGAGGGTGCTTTTATTCCTCCCCTGCGTAGTCCAGACCTCGAAGCAGTTTAGTTTAAACTTAAAAACAGCCAGGACCAACTCGATCAAACCTTGCCATGGTTCAATTTGTTTTACAGTGTGGAAACAGTTTTTTTGGATGGTTCAGACTTTTGGACCAAGTACAGACATTCTAGGCAGGCTATCATCATCCATTAAACAACAGAAGAAGAAAAAGATCCATAAGAGAAGTAAAAATGAACCACAGTGGCACACAGGGAGTGTAAAATTGTAACTTAATCCGACAAAGAGATCAAAAGTCAACTTGAAAAAACACACATATGCTTTAACCCTTTACTTATTTTATAATAGTAATATTTATAATAGTACAGTGGTGACAAAATGACTGTTCTTTCATTTTTCTCCATTTAAAGTGAGAACACGCTGACATCAGATGCACACCCATCTATAAACCAATCAGTGATGATGACAGGACGCATGCATGTCCAAGTTCTTTAGTTCGCTCACAAATATATATAAGATGTAACAAAAACACCTTAGGAGTCCATATTTACATTACACAGCTGCGGAGCTTACATGTATGTTTCATAGTAGCTACAAAATAATCTGAAGTGGTTAATGGATGTCATAAAAGTGATAAGTGATTTAGAAGCTAAGGGTTTAATTGTAAGGGAGGGCGATATGACTGTACATTATCATTATCTTGATAAATCACAATAAACCTTCAAGAGAGCCTAAATGACCCTGCCTAATTGAATGTAATGTTGTACAGTACATGAGAAAAGCTGAAAGAATGTCATTGTTCTTTTAATGGCGTGTTTTATGGCATTGGATCTGTAAGAATTGTGAGATTAAATTTTCTTTCTATACTGCCATAATGTGCATTGTTTCATGATTATATTACATACAGAATGGGTTTCCATTCAGAATGTGTTTCTGTGGGCAGGAAACTCGCCATGTGTCCCAGTTTCAGTACACAGCATGGCCGGATCATGGAATTCCATATACGCCGGATGGAATTTTGGGAATGCTGGAAATGGCCACTGTCGAACAGGGTTACCACACAGGACCTATGCTTATCCATTGCAGGTCTGTCTCACACACACACACACACACACACACACACACACACACACACACACACGCGCGCTCTCTCTCTCTCTCTCTCTCTCTCTCTCTCTCTCTCTCTCTCTCTCTCTCTCTCTCTCTCTCTCTCTCTC
>JBBPCZ010157524.1:0-17952 GCA_037974445.1 Brycinus macrolepidotus | reverse complement strand
TTGTGCATGACTCCTCAAACTCCGCAGATGGACTCTTCACACTGGTCCCATCGGGCAGATGCTATCACAGCATTAAAGCCTGATCAGTTAGACTGTGAGAGAGCTTTTTGTATCAGTCTCCTCACCACATTACCTCCCCCCCACACTCCTAAAAGGGTGAACTGACTCTGCTTCACACCTTTGCACTTTACACATTACTCTTTTATGATGCACATGCAGCTAAAGACAGGGGCACTTTTTGGCAATAGGGCTGGTGTAGAGGGTTCACATGAGGTTCACTGCAATGTGAACACCAAGGAACTTGGTACTCTGGATGATCTCCACTGAGGAGCTAGAGAGTGATCACATCAAGCTCTCCTAAAGCCAGCAACCATTTATTTTGTTTTGTCTACATTCAGAGACAGGTTGCTGGCACTGCACCAGTCCATTAGCTGTTGCACCTCCTCTCTGTATGCCACCTCATTGTTCCCACTGATCAAACCCACCATGGTCCTATCATCAGTGAACCTGATGATGTGGTTTGAACCGTGCATTGCTGCACAGTCATGAGTCTGCAGTGTGAACAGCAGACGGCTAAGCACAAAGCCCTGAGGGTCACTTGTGTTCAGTGTGGTGGTGTTGAAGACTGACTGAGGTCTCCCAGTCAGGAAGTCCAGAATTCAGTTGTAGAGGGAGGTGTTTAGGCCCAGCAGTCTCAGCTTTTCCATCAGATACCAAGGAATGATGGTGTTGAATGATGAACAGGGGGGCCTCACCATCACACGCAGGTGAAGATGTCTTGTAGTTGGTGACAGCCCACATGCACCGATTGCCACTACTTCCAGAACGGAAGTGGATGTAAATTTTCTGAACATGGGCATGCTTCACTGCTCTGATGGCCTGGGAAAGGTTGGCCCTTGTGTCCTTGTTCTTAGGGCAGCCTTATAGCCTGACCTGAAGGCAGTGTCTCAGATTCTCAACAGCGGGTGCACCTCTGAAATCATCCACGGTCGGGGCATGTGGTGATAGTCTTGGCAACAGTAATGTCATCAAAGCGCATGCTGATGTAGCCAGTCACTCCCCCAGGTTGGTGGTGCTGCCGTTGGTTGTGGCCTCCCTAAACATGTCCCAGTCAGTGTGATCAAAACAGTTCTGAAAAGCACAGATGGCTCCTGGTTGAAATCTGAGAGAACAACAAATAGTCTGCCTGGGTGTGTGTTTTGGAGCTCACTGATAGTTCCATAAAATTCACGCATTGTTTGTTTTAGTACTGGGTGGGGTGTACACCATGACCATGAGCATGGTGGTGAATTTGCATGATAAATAAAATGATCTACATCTAACAGTCATAAACTGTAACTGCAGTGATCAAAAACTAGAGACTAGTATAGCATTCATACACCATTCAGAGTTGACGTAAACACATAACCCCCCTCCTCAAGTATTACTAGACAGAGCTGCGTTTCTGTCGTAACAGAATGGTAGCAGGTCAACCAGTTGAATAACCTCACTTGGAATGCTGGGCTGAGCCACATCTCCATAAAAGCAAAAATACAGTAGTCTCTAAACTCATGTTGGGTAGTTCTCTGGAGTCAGATGTCGTCAAAATGTTGGATCCCAGAGAGGCCATTGCGATTTAGCTCACCACCATCTTGGATTCTAGGTATTCTGGTATATCTCTCTGCACTTTACTGAAATCATAAATAAACTTCCACTACAATTTGTATCCTCCATGTCTTAAATAGATCTGTGCTTTTTCCACATAAGCCCTTTTTTTCATTCAGATTCAATGAAACAGAAGTTCAAATATGATTTTTTCATGTCCTCGGGTGAGGAGTACAGACCCGTTTCCACATCCTCACCACCCAGTTCTTAGGGTAGCACTGAAGGCACTTTCAAAGTCCACATTACAGGCCTTGGACAACATGGGGGGCACATGGGTGTAAAGCCTTCTCATACTATACCCCCTTAGTTTTGTATTCCTGTTTTGTCTCACAAGCTAACCTATCCTTCAAACTCCACTTATAGGAATGTTGTGGATTTCATAACCGAGCAAACGGTTGGCACCTTCCACAGCATTCCTGGAGAGTTCCTTGTTGCCACCTGTGCCACTTGGTACTCTGGAGAGTGTTTCCTCATCAGTTCCTCTGCTGTGCCAGTTCCTCTGTAACACTCTGCCTTTATTTTACTTACTCTGAATTTCTGTAACTTTTGTTTTGACAGACTGTTCTACCCCTATCCTGAATTCCCCCTTATCTCTCGCTTTGGTTTGGCAAACCCCAATTAGATTCACCTGTTTCTTGTTTGTTTGCCTTTGCTTAAGCCACGGTTGTTTAGAGGAGATTCACTCTTACACCTGCTTGGTCCCTTTTGGGGTTTTGTGTGTGTGTATTATTATTATTATTATTATTATTATTATCATGATCATCATCACCATCATTATTATTATTAGAATAATTATTGTTGTTGTTGTTGTTGTTGTTGTCATTGTTATTGTTGTTGTTGTTGTTGTTGTTATTTTACTGAGCTCTCCTCATTGATCCACCCTTCCCTCTTTTGGTAAACTGAGTATGTGACTGTTTTGTGCCACAAGTTGGATTAGTGGCATTGACTTCATCCTCACAAGTGGATGGACGCTATCTGCCTTGTCCATAGGGGCATGCATGGAGTTTGTGTCTGTACTGTTTATTTATTGAGAGCTCAGGCTGAGAGTGCCACCCTGTTATTTCCTTGACTTGTTTTCCCATTATTTTAAATAAACCTGTTACACCTGACTCCTACAAGTCTGTCTTCCTTTCCTGTCTCCAGCACCCCATGGGATAAATACTTTTTAGTCAATATTCCTGATATGACCCAAATATTGTTGCATGCTATTAGTTTAGGTAATTTTGTTGAGGTATGTAAATCTTTAATGTTCAATGTCTAACTTGCAACAGTCCACCAGGCCTTCATCATTCCCAGTCCTAATGATATGGTAGCAGAAAAACTGGAACACGAAAAACATTATTTATCACATTTGTTTGTAGCTTGCCAGGGTATGCTCTCTCACTTCAAGAGAGCCAGTTATAACCAGTGCAAAGTATCAAACATCAGTGACCTATAATCATTTCTGCTATCATTACTTCTTAAAGCTGAGGATACATGTGCATATTTAATGATTTTGGTTAGATTCCACTTGAGCCAAATTGGTTAGCTCTAACAGGTTAAACTAAATGCGTTGGCACTAACTACAAGGTTAGCCTGTTACTTTGATTGCACCTGTATTATCATGTGTTCACTGGGTGGAGATAGTTGTGACCCCCAGAGATTTATTTTGCCCATTATTTAAATGATCTTGCTGCCAGGCCTGGCACATCACCTCTGCTGACTGCAATGTGTTGGTACTGCATTTGTCACAGGGTCTGCTCTGACATAGAATATGGTAAAGGTATACTGCAGACATTCCTCTTCCTATTGTTCTAAACACATGCCATTGGGCACGTGATTAGTCAGTGATTTTCTTTTTGATTACACATAAATGAAGGACTTCTCTACCTTTCCTCCATAACGGGAAATGTCTCTTCGGAAGTCTCCACCAGCAGCCAGGAGCAGGATTTCAAATGACCAGGCCAGCTGGCCCATGATCAATCACTCTGCTTGCCAGATAAGATCAAGAACATTTCATGCATTTCAGGAGCATTTTTTCTACTTTTTTCCTTCTCTCAATCCTTTCCCATTCCCCTGATTCCTTTCACCCAAGATTAATGGGCTTGTTTTATTTTGTTAGTGGTCCAGCTCTCTCAAACCTTTCCGGCAAGAGGTTGGTCAGTTCTGGGAGAGGTCGCCAGAAGAGTTGACACAAGTACTGAGAAACCAGGGTTGCTCACTGACATAAAATTGGCTGTTAATAGTTAAAATATAACTAATATTTTGGGTTTTATTTTTCCATAGGATTTAAGCCCACACACTTATGATGTGACAAAAGATAACATCTGACTGGCTCATTCTGAAAAAACATCTAATTACATACATAACATACATAAATTATACACTAATATTTTTTGAAGACACTAAAACACATAATAAAGAGCAGGATGAACATCCTAGGCTTTGACTCTGTGACATGTAGAAGGTAAGACTTTTGAGGCACACGTACGTGTAAATGAGGATCTTTATTCAATAAAACAAACATGATGGGCATTAACTAAAAGAAGAAATACTGAAGACCAAACTATGAAACAAACAGAACAACCAGGATAAAAACGACAGGTAACATCATGGGGAGTGTCAGGGTGGATCAACAAAGAAGGATCCAAAGTGACAGCTACTTATACAGGGTAAGGATGGGGAACACCTGGGAAAGGAGGGGTTACGGAAACACAGGTGGACACACTAATCATGCCACATGGCACAGGGAAAGACAAAGGCAGGGCATGACCCAAAGAGAAAAAACAGAAAAAGAGAACCCCCCATAAGGACATCTCAGGAAGCAAACAACAGGTTGGCATAGGAGACATCTTAGAGGAGGAGCCAGGGGCAGGACAAGACAGGTGATAGGAACAGGTAAGATGGAAAAAAACACAAAGTCCAAACAGGCAAAGCCACAACAATGTCCAGAATTAAAGTCCCCTTTAGAGTGAAGCCTTATCAAGGCCCCGCAGGAGATGAAGTGAGCCAGACGGGACAATATAAGAATAATGGGGACTGAGACTGGACACTGGACTGATGGGACTGTGACAGGGCATTCGACAGAGGAGCTGAAACTGAAACCTGGACAGAGGTAAAATAGACAACCAGGGAGACCAGACAGAAATAGGGGCTGGACAGAAGACAGGACCAATGCCTGAACATGGGATTGGAAAGGGGACAGAAAAAAATGTAGGCAAACCAGAGAGTGGAGATGCGTCAGGTGGTAGAAACTGGACAGGAAGCGGAGGTGGCATAAGAAACTGGGACACAACATTCGAGATAGGACACAGGTGTACAACAGCTGGGACAGGAATAATGAGGGTGACAGGTACAACAATGGGGATTGCCGCATGAACTGGAACTGGCATAAAGGGAGCCATGGGAACAGGAAGAGCCACAATGATGGGGACTCACACCACAACAGATACAGGAACTGGCACACTACAGTGGGGACTGGGAACAAATACTTTGCCCAAGTGATGATGGCTGGACTGGGGCCATGTCCTTGGCAGGGCAGTTTTGTTTCTGAGGCCAGGAGATGAGGAGGTTGGTGATGAAGTATGAAGGGACGAGGAGGCCAGTGATGAGAGTCCAGAAGATGAGGAGGCTGGTGACAAGGAACCAGGAGACTGGGAGGTCATCTCCAGGGGGACCAGGGGACTAGGATAGTGACAAACCATTCTCCAGAGCAGCAGGGGGCACCTGCGGTGATGAGGAGCTCTCCAGAGTCATGGTTGGTGCTGGCTACATGCTCAGATGGCACCAGTGTCTCAGGCAGCCAGATGTTCTCCTAGACAGCAGGCAATGCTGATGAGGTGTTTTCCAGAACAGCCAGTGGTGCCGGCGGTACAGGCAATAAGGTTCTTTCCATAGTACCAGGGAGAGCTGGTGACAAAGAGTTCACCAGAGCACCAGAGAGAACTCGAGACACCACTACTTCTTTGCATGGTTTGAAGCACAAAACAACATGGCAGTGAGGAAGACCACACTGCCTGCCAATGACCAGGTGCTTTGTCTGACCATGGCTGATGTGAAGAAAGCTTTGCTCAGTGTCAACCCGCGTAAAGCTGCTGGGCCCGACAACATTCCTGGTTGTGTGGATGTGCAGATCAACTGACAGATGTTCCCACAGACATCTTCAACATCTCTCTGAGCACCACTGTCGTTCCAACATGCTTCAAAGCCACCACCATCATCCCTGTGCCATAGAAGTCGTCAGTGTCCTGCCTCAATGACTATTGGCCTGTTGCACTCACACCCATAATCATGAACTGCTTCGAGAGGCTCGTCATGAGGCGCATCAACTGCCCCGCTCACTTGACCCTCTGCAGTTTGCATACCGTCCCAACCGTTCTACGAATTATGCCACCACCACCACCCTTTACCTGGCCCTTACCCATCTGGACAAAAAGGACACTTATGTGAGAATGCTATTCATTTACTTCAGTTCAGCATTCAATACCATCATTCCTCAGCATCTGATTGGGAAGCTGAGACTGCTGGGCCTCCCTCTGCAACTGGATCCTGGACTTCCTGACTGGGAGACCTCAGTCAGTCAGGATTGGGAGCAACATCTCTTGGACCGCAAGACCCTACAGAGGATTGTGAGGACAGCTGAAAAGATCATCGTGGTCTCGTTCCCCCCATCACAGACATTTACATTACACACTGCATCCGCAAAGCCACCAGCATTGTGGATGACCCCACTCACCCCTCACACACTCTCTTTTCTGTCCTCCCGTCTGGCAAAAGGTTCTGTAGCAGTTCTCAACTGGAACTGAAACATAAGAACTGTACCCCCCCCCACACACACACACACACACCAAAAACACCCCCCCAACAACTCCTATTTATTATAATGCACATTCTCTGTCTTGTTGCTGCTATGTGTGCATAATCATATTTATTGCTGTTTAACTCTGTTCTGCATTTTTTTGCACATGTAACTTCTCTTCTGCATTTTTGCACACAACTCTGCTGCTAGAATACAGTACCTGTCAAAATACTGTATTCATCCAGACTCTAGCAACTGTCAAATTGCACAAAATATTGTCTTGTCTTGTCTTCTCCAGTTGTTTTGTTGCTCCTGTGTTTTTTCTTGCTCTTTTCTTTTTCTTTCACTTGTGGAGTCAGTGATGAAGCACTCTCCAGAGCACTAGTGGGCACTGGTCACAGTGTTCTCTGGCACAGCAGAGGAACTGATGAGGAAACACTCTCCAGAGTACCAAGTGCCACAGGTGGCAACAAGGAACTCTCCAGGAATGCTGTGGAAGGTGCCAGCGAGGTGTTCACCAGAGCAGCAGGGAACCCATCAATGCTTGGGGTGTTGTGGTTCCAACCGCCTGTTCGTTGACATCATCAGGGTTGCCAGGCTCAGGAGGGGCTGCTTCATTGTGGTTATTCCTCCAGGAACCCCTTCGCCTCTTTGTGGGATGGCTCATGCTTGCCATTTCTGCAACCAGGAGAGCCTGGTTATCTGCCTTGACCTCTAGAGATGCGTCCTCCTCTGAGAAATACCCGGTCCCTCTATCTCAAGACTAGGCAGGGAAGAAGGGGCCCAGGAAAGCTGGATGTGTTTAGGTTCCAAGTGCCTGCTTGGTGACACAGTCTGGGACACTGGGGGGCAATATGGGTCTGAATGCCCATTGGGCATGGGGGTGCTGTAGGTCTAAGCACACACTCCAAGGTGTCCTCCGAGACAGAGAGTGGCACTGTAGGTCCAAGTGCCCGTTTGGTGGCATCCTCCAAGGTGAGGGAGGGGGGCACTGCTGTTTCAAGCACCCACTCAATTTTGTCTTCTGGGACACTTTACACAAAGTCCTCACTTGCTGTGTCCATTGTTGAAGGTCGGTCCATCTGTGACATGTAGCAGTGAGGATGTATGTACAAACTGGGATATTTATGCACTAAGACAAACACAGTTGGTATTAACCAAAAAACAAACATTGAAGAACAAACCATGAAACAAAAGAACAACCAGGGCAAACACGACAAGTAACATCATGTGTCATCGTGGACCGACAAGCAAGGATTCAAAGTGAGGGCTACTTGTACAGGGCAGGGATGGGGAACACCAGGGAAAGGAGGTTTTATGGAAACACAGGTGAACACACTGATCACAAGGCGGGTGCAGAACAAGGGCAGAGCTACGAATGAAAACAAAATAAAAGCCACATGCACAAGGAAGGGAACATTACAAAACAAGATGGGAAGTTACAAACCCTAGACTTCTGGAGATTTTATTTTAAGATAAAAATCGTTCCCCACAATGGATGGAGTTTTGAGACAGGAGTAGTTTTACTAGCAATCCTACATTTAGAGTCATCAAAACAGGCAGGAGTAAACTGGGCATGCCCATAATCAAAAACATGGGAATAAGGCAAGGGTCAAAACCCTGAAGAAAATACAAGAAACTACTAGAGGAAAGAAGAAAACAGCTCTGAAATGCATGCAAGTAATACTTCAAGACCTCTCAAAAAATAAGCTGGAGAGAACCAATGCTAGATAGGAGAATCCATGTTGATTCTTTTCAGATGGGAGGACCATGACAGAATACCTGTCTTAAGGATATCTTTTAAGGATAACCAGTTGATATCCTTGAGGTATTGAGGTATATGGGCACTAGCATAGCTGACAGTATCAGACAGGACCATATGCAGTGAGACAGGACATGGGTGAGGCCCAGGGGTAGATACTACATTGGCTATTGGGCCCAGCTTGAGGACCTGCTCAATGGCTGACGCTCTGCGATGCTGACTCAGTGGTGTGGACCAAATGAATGGGGCACTGTGGAGCCAGCTCTGCAGTCCTCCATGGATCCGGCACTGGAGCAGCAGCTCAGGGAGCTAGCAATTGAGCAGCAATTGACAGATCTGGCACTGAAGGAGCAGCTAGGGGAGCCTGTACTGGAGCCTTTAAAGGGTCTCACACCAGAGCAACGTGTGGAGCCAGCATGTCAGGAGACTTGATCAAGATACTAAACCGGCTGCCATTAGCTTCTCACTGCATCCTTTGTAGGCAGTGAAGCCTCCTATGATAGCTTAATGGCTTTGTTGACTACAGTGACTGGCACATGTTTAGGGAGAATACAGAGGATCTACCAACCTGGAAGAGAACACAATTTTGGTGACTGGCTACATCAGTAAGTGCATCGATGACATTACCGTTTTCAAGACCATTACCATACACCCCAGCCAGAAGCTATGGATGACTGCAGAGGTGTACATGCTGCTAAGAACCTGACACACTGCCTTCAGATCAGGTGATAAGGCTGCCCTGAGAACAGCAAGGGCCAACCTGTCCTGGGTCATTAGAGCATGGAAGCGCCACTTTCTCAGAAAATCCATAGCCACTTCTAGGACACTGGGGACATATGGTGCATGTGGCAAGGCATCCTGGCCATCACCACCTACAGGACATCCTGCCTGAGACAGTGAGGCCTCCCTTCCAGATGCACTGAATCACTTCTACACACCATTTGAGGCACAAAAAGACATGGCAGCAAGGAAGACCGCCCCTTCCATCACTGACCAGGAGCTCTGCCTGTCCATGGCTGATATGAGGAAAACTAAGAGTCAGCACGCAGAAGGCTGTTGGACCAGATAACATTCCTGAGCATGTGCTCACAGAAGACCAGCAGGAAGACATTTTCACAGACCCTACCATTGTTCCAACAAGCTTCAAAGCTCCACCATCATCCCTGTGCCAAAAAAAATGTTAGTGTCCTGCCTCAATGACTACCATCCTATTGCACTCACACCCATCATCATGAAATGCTTCACGAGGCTTGTCATGAGGTACATAAACATGGACACCAGCTCCATTGCCAAGCAGACCCGGCAGCGTCTCTACATCCTGTGGAGACTGAATAACCTCCCCCCAGTTATTCTTACAGTATTCTACAAAAGGGACTGTAGAGAGCGTTCTGTGTAGTTGCATCCTGGCATGGTATAGAAATTGTGCTGCATCAGATCACAATGCCCCACAAACCCTTCCCACACCCTTTTTTCCCTCCTTCCGTTTGACAGAATGTTTCACAGCATCTGGGTCTTTACTACCAGGATGGGGAATAGTTTCTTCCTCCAGGCCATCACACTCATAATTCAATAATTAACACACAGTAATATACACACATACATACACACTGAACTGCTTCCTTTCTCACACACACTAAACTGTTCTTCCATAAACAAAGAAAACTTACTCCCTGACTGCCATTGTAAATACCCTGTATACTGTACATTTTTCTAATCCTGCTGCTGCTTCTTGCTATTATTATATTTATTGCTGTCTACCTAAATCTTTGCATTCTTCTGCATTTCTTGCACCATTAACAACTCTGCTACTACAATACAGTATAATACTGTAATCTCTCACACCTGTACTGTTACTACTCCTGTCGACTCCACTGTATGTTGCCTTGTGCTGTAAATTATTGTACTGTTGTTATTGTACTCTCTCTTTAGTCCTGTCCTGCCTGCACTTGTGTAGTCTTGTGGTGTTCTGTTTTTGTTCTTTGTGTTGCACCATGGCCCTACAGGAACGTTGTTTCATTTCACTGTATACTGTTAATATGGTTGAAATGACCATAAACACCTACTTGACTGCTTGATTTTAGTTAATGACTATGTGAGAAAATGGTGTGTGTTCATGGTGGAAACATTTAAGGAAGGGGGTCCCAAAGAAAGCACAGTATACCCACCTTTTCAGACACCACTAAACCACTGTTTTTTCATGAACGTATCACTACACATGAAAAAAGGACAATTACTGTAACACCCATGTTATATTTACTCACTGCAAATAATACTGAATGTACTTTATGTAAGAAATTTCACCAAATGTATGTAAGCAGTTAAGAAAAACTGTACTGACATTAATCTTCCATTTGTCTGATGTCTGATGTTTTAAGATGTCACTGTAGACTTAACTGACTGATTCATATCTTGTTGGTGCTGTGCCTGCTGGTGGTGGTTTGTGGTGGTAAGATATTCAACATGTATATCTGTGTGCTTGACTTTTTAAACATATGCTAATGAAATCTACACACAGTTGTTTGCAAAGCCCTGGTCAAATTGCATATTTTCCTAGTGAAAAGAAGGTAATATGCATGGAGCAAACTTAAATATGACACATATGTATTTTAAGGCAATGTAGATTTATTTATGTATTTTTATTTAATTCTGTATTTGCTTAATATCAAGTAAATCCTCTATAGTGATTTTTAGGCTTTTAGTCAGGTGTAGACAATTCCAGAGAGCAATAAATGATGTGACCATTAAACCTTTCATTGTGTGGTACTTGCAGTCAGTGGAATGGGCTTATCTAAGTGACTGACAGAGGATCTGGAACTAAAGATAATTCACTCCTACAAAGCAGGACAACAATATAAAAGATATCTTCATACATCCTGCTTGTGATTTTTGCTGTCCGAAATGTCATTAAGAAAAGGCTTTCACCATCCCCAGACTTGAATATTATTGAAAATATGTCATTAGATCTTAAACATGCTGTGCAAGACCACCAATAGACAATAGTAATCTTCAAGGAAATGAAAAAGAAAAATAGGATTGTTTAGATATGGTAAAACTGAATACTTGACAGAAATGTATGATGAGTGATCTTCATAGGCACAATCATCAAACTGATAAATGGAAGGCTGTTGCAAGAATCCTGGTTGAGGGTGAAAATGTGCCTGTTACTTTCCAATCTGGCTGGTAGCCCCATTGCTTGAAGAGGTGCTGTGTGGGTCAGCAGCCAGCAGCTACAAATATGAATTGCTACAGTATGTGTCACTGCCTTAGATAACTTTGATGCTATTGACATGGAGATTCTGCTTGACCCTGTGATGCTGGTGCCCAAGCACACTAGCCATTGAATGAGGGCATCAACTGTACATTGCTGAAGCTGATCAGCAAACTCTCATAAATTCTTTCGGTTTTGCACCAGATCGAATTTGGTAGGGAATCTTACTAAAGTGGGATTCATTGAAACAACTGACTCTCAGCGCAGGCCTCAAATCCACACATTACTTACATACACTTTTACATACATTGTGAAATTGCCTGTTGATTATTACCAAACCTGAAGTGATATCACATATATTGCATCAGGTATACCAGCAGATACATTTGTGTTCATAGAGGGGCAGATGTGATGCATTCAGTTTAGTTATTTCATGGGTTGCTGGTTAGAGTACATAATATCAGAAACTTATTGATGGATTAATATTTCATTATTATTTCATTTCATTTCTTTTATAATTGAGTAATTATAAAAATAATGAATACATTAAATATTAAGCAATCAATAAATATTTTAATTGTGCATTAAAATACAAAATTAATGAAATGCTTTATTACCAGTTTTAATTGTGCTACTATTTCTGCCTTCCACTATTAATGCTGTTTTCCATTTTTTTCATCTCTTGTCTTGCTTCAAACTCCAGATGCAAAGTCCACATCTAGAATTAAAACTACATCTTGCTTTCATTTGTATGAACTAAAGATGCTACAGCAAACAACTGTCTGACATAATAAAGTTATCAGTTGGATTCTGGTCCACTAAAATAAGGTCAGTATGTATAGTATATATAAAAAGAATGTACGTGCTTCACAGTTCATGCATACCCTCAAATTATGTCTACACTTTAACATCACAGTCATTTCAAATACAGTGCTGGAGTACCGAGCCAATAAAAGGTCTGTCACCAGTTATTGTCGCTAGTTATTCACAGCCCGAACTGTGTTCAAATAAAACTTTAGGGAAAATCTCCCTCAGATTAATAAATAAGTAACTCAGTGTAAAGTTACTTATTTATTAATCTGAGGGAGAGGCTGCTGAAACAGTTCATTAGAATGCTTTTAAGCTCTCCTTCAGTGAGCCCAAAGAGATTCAATTTACATGGACACTTAAAACATGAATATGATGGGAAGTGGCCTGGTACTTCTCTACTGTGTTCTCTTTCATGATTTAAAGAGCTCCACTATTGTCTTTACCTTTGTGAGTGTTTTGCTTTAAAATATGACCATGAACTTTTATCCATTTTAGGAGAAGGGATCTTTATGTAATAATTTTTGGCAGGGAACCGGCACCCCCTAGCTGTGGGTCTTACATGCACAGGAGATGTAACTAATACAGCCCACTGGTGGAAGCACATCACAGAAAAAGATAGTGAAAGGAACAAGAGATGAGTTTATTCAGTCTTTTTTCTCCTTTCTTTTTAGACACAGTTGCTTTAGACAAGATGTGATCTTCCTGTGGGACACTAAATAGATAAGTGTACACTATTTTTTAGGTACATTTGCATATCTTGCAGAAACAGCATGTGGGCAGGAGTTGCAGTACACACTAGCCCCATTTACACTTGGTCATTTTATGTAACTAGTATCAGGATTTTAACCTACACACAATTACACTTGGTGCCCTAAATGCATCTCTAGATTCCAATTACTATCTAGTAGACAACAACCAATTGCCTTTGTTGCTCTTTATTGTTCTGTTCTTTTTACCAGATTATTTGTTTCAAATAATTAGTATCCTGTGTCATTGCAAAAACGGACCACGTACATTAAAACCCAGGGGATTGTAGCAAGATTTAAAGCAGGGGGGACATGGGGTGCCTTGGAGATACGGATACAGTTACACTAGTATAATATTTGATGGGTTTACACCTACATTTTTACGTGAATGTGCCCTATCCAGATATAATCCTGATATGCATGAAACAGGGTCACTGTTAGGTACAGAACAGTCTGATACACATTCTCCCCCTCCAGCTGCTCTACACTCTAACCAGTGCTGACTCTTTGGCTAGTATAAGGGGTTGACATTTTGGAGACCCTGTGTGGTGGAAAGATGGTTTTGGTTTATCTTTATCTAATCAGGTAGACATAAGCCATTCAGAATCCCTAGGTGCTGCTTGGTTGAGCATACAGTTGTATAACACTGAAAAGTACCCACACTATGCATCACACAATAAAACCAAATTAAACAAAACTCTTTTCTTGCAGCACATGGTAAAACAATTACCAGAAGTTACCAGAAGGATACTCAATGAGACATGTTCCTATATAGACTATTTCTCTGTATAGAAAAGGGATATTCAAGCAGAAGCAGAAAGAATGAATAAGACAAAAGATAGCCTGTGTGTGTACTTGAACTGCTCTCAGACTTTTTCATACTTATGTTCTTGTCAGCCCTTGTCATCAGTGGTGTGCTTGTTGGGGAGTGGTGTTATGGGTAATATTCCACGCAGCTCAACGATTTGTTTCCTCTTGGGGCAATCCTGGCATCTGGATCACATTATGGGGAATCTATGCTGATCTGGCATGGAAAGGGAGGTGGACAAGAGCGTACGGAAGAGAGACAGAGGGAGAGAGAAAGCAGAGCAATGACAGATACACAGAGACAGAAAGAGGACAAATATATGTTATTAATCCTCATGTTCTCACCCTGACAAGAGTTAAAAATGATGCACATTTTTTCCAATCTTGCACAGGTGCAGCAGGGGAAAGGAATGGGGTCAGGCCAGGCCTGTGTTGTGGGAGACAGCACAACAAGGGCAACATCCAAAAAAGAGCTGCTCTAAACTGGGTACAGTTAATCTCTTACTTAACACCGGAAACAGTGATGCACACCACCCACCAGCCTCACTGACAGTGCCTCAAAACACATAGAACAGCCTAATAACAACATACGTGTGACAAAAGCCTGTCTCTATGTATTTTTTTTGTCAGAGAGAAAAGGAAATATGTACATTATTAGGGGGTTGCATTCCCCCTTAAATGAGGTCATTGGAAAAAGATTTCATGCCCCTACAAATTGTATAGCATTGAGGTAGTTCCCCTTTTATAAAGCAGCAGTACATGATCACTGCACTGCTTGTAGAACTGGGCGATACTAACATGCATGATTGAGAAATCCACTTGACACCAATAGCATAAATTGACGAGGGTTGCTTTGGCAGTACACCAGCCAGTGGTAAATCACGTCAGTCTCTGGCATGCAAGGGTGAAAGAGAGAAAGAGGAGGGCATTAACAAGCAACAGAGAACAGGGAGTGGTTCATATCTGTCCAACCTTTCGACTTTTGATTATGGGTAAAATTTATGACAGTACTTCAGAACAACTTTTTCATCCATTTCATCAGACAGGGAGCTTTGAGTAACATGAGCCCTAAATGAAAAACTAAGACACTAAATGCATAAATATTGAGAGTCCCCATGAGATTCCTTCTATTAGTTAGCAAAATTGTAACTAAAACCAAGCACAATGTTACTGTATGTATCATCAGTGGAAATTAAAAGTAGTGACAGTGCTATGAAAAAGGTATTTGTCCCTTCCGGATTTTTTTTCTATTTTTGAATATTTATCCCATTTATTTGTTTCAGATCTTCAAACTAAAAAATGAAAACAAACTTAAGTGAATGAGTAGAGACTAATTTTTTTAACTATCATTAGATTTCATTTGAAGGAAAAAAGTTATCCAACACCAGTTGTGCATTTATCAATCAATCAACCAAATTCTACTAAATGTAGGAATTAATCGTTCCAAAATTAATCTTTCATAAGGTTCCTATCTGAATAAAGCTGGGACCAAAGTCTTTTTAGTTTCAGAAAGGTACCATTTTTCCTGCCCAAATGCTGGGTGGAGAATATTGAGTCATTTTAGTTACTTGGTTCAATATCTTTGTTTAGCAAAGCTACAGTTAAAACAACAAAAGCAGTACAGATGCTACCTACTACTACCAGTTGTAGGTACCCATGAGCTTGGTCATTAAATATATTTGTAAAATATATTTGTCTTTTTAGAGGTCGTTCAATTTTTTCTTTTTTCAGGTTCTGCATATCTGTAACTGTATGTATGTCTTGCATGGTAGGTCACTAACTGCTTACAGCTGCTGCAGCAAGAGTGCTGGTCAAACTGCAAGCCAACACTTAAGCTCTTCACCAAAAACTCCTCGACCTACTATTGCACAGGCATTCTGTTTAATACGTAACCATGTATGCGCTGACAGGAAAGAAAAATATAAAACACAGGAGAAACAAATGTGTGAAGTCTGACTGAGTGCTTGGGAGACACCCATACATTGGTTTTATGGTCAAAAATTAAAAAAAAACTATTCTGCTCTCAGCAGGATATCAAACTGGCACCTCCTCTGACTTGTTGTCTATTACCGAACCATTAATGGTCAAGGACAGATGAAAATGGGTGGAGCGAGCGGCTGTCACCCAAAAACAGGTGGAGAAAAACATGTGTAGCTGTGAAAGGGTCAAAAATAGCCACATTTTCCACCCATGGTGCATAGACGAAAACTAGAGGCATGCGGGGGTGGGGGGCACTCAGAGAACCAGAGAAAAATCTCCATTCAGAGCAAAACATGCTGGCTAATTAACCTGCCACACAGTTTTCACAGAGAAAAATGAAGACACGGCCTCAAATCGGCTAACTGAGCTGGCTAGCAGCTTGGCTAACTAACAGCGCCAAAACAAGCATTCACATGCTGATTATTTTTAATAAACCACAATAAACAGAGACACGTCTTGCGTTTCATGCTCTAACTAATGCAAATTAAGTAAAGCGACCCCTTATAGTCATGCGTGAACACAGCACAGCACAGCACAGTGTGAACAGTGTGAAATTTTTCTCTGCATTTAACCCATTCACCAAGTGAAGCAGTGGTCTGCCAACGGGGGGCGCCCGGAGAGCAGTGTGTGGGGACGGTACCTTGCTCAAGGGTACCTCAGTGGTGCCACTGGCAGTCCTGGGATTCGAACCCGCGATCTGATGATCACAGGGGCAACTTCCTAACCATTTGGCCACCCACAGGGAAATTATGTAAGAAGTGTTAGAAATAACATCAGATTCACTGGTTTAATAAAATAATGGAAAACATCCCTAAGTCTTAATATCCTCTGTTTTTTTTATCCTCTGTTTTGTGAATACAGTCTAATTAAAGATAACAAATGTTTATTCGTAAATATTTCCTACTCTAGGGTTAATAACATGGCCAAGCATCTCTCTAGCTTTTAAGTTCACTTTCAGGTAATTACATTTGTCCCTTATTGCAATGAAAAACATCATATTATATGTCATTCTCTCAGAAAGAGGAAAGAAGAAGACTCATTTGTTGTGTCTGGTGTTTTTGTTCTTTTGTCTTGTGTTTATTATGTTGACTTTTCAGTGTTTTTTTATTTCTCACCCAAAATTGCAGGCTGATTGCTGACATCTGCTGCTTCTCTTCAGAACTCTCTCCTGAATTTCTCCTGCAGTAGTCACTCCCCCTGCCAGCACAATTTTTACCTCTAACTTTCAAATTACTTTCGCTTATGAGATTGTAATGCAATGAGGGCTTGTCCAGTTTTTTCATTGTTTTCTTTAGTTTGTGCTGTTGGTTTGGTGGTCTTCTGTTGCAGAATCAGTCCTCTCCACCTTGCTTTGTCTGGAGTTTTTCAGCCTATCATCCTTCAGAATGTACTGCCATGCAATGACAAGTCTGCTCTGGGTTCTTAGAGGTTTCTAGTGAGGTTGTACTGGCCCCTGTTCACAGATCCCAATAGTAGGAGTATCATTTATGTTGTGTCCTGCCTGGGGAAGGAGGAAATGTGTGCTTGGGGTTTTCCTCTGTTTGTGTGGTGTTCTTTTGCGACACTTTTATTTTGACAGTGACGGAGAACGAATTGCTCTGTGGCAGACACAGTTGTAAGTCACAAGTGCACTCAAACTGAATGTAAGGAACGTGAGAACTGCGTAGATGTTAGTGATGGCCAGATGAAGCTTCATGAAACACCAGCAATGGTTCTGAAGGCTTCAATTGCTCATTAGAGACACCTGCTGGTTCCACAAACTTGCATGGGCAAGTGCACACCGGCTCATCAAACCAGTGCTGTATAAGGATACGTTCATAAACATATTATAAATATCGATATTCTATAATATAATTAGGAATTTTAATTAGTATATACAATTTTAATATATAGAATTAATTTATTTCACATGACCCCAATATTTTGTCTTATATGAAAACAGGGCTGGACTGGGACCAAAAAACGGCCCTGGCATTTTTTGGTCATGTATGCCCACTATGATTATTTACACGATATGTGAAAGCACATGACATACCAGAGGATATACGTGCACGTTGTGTGATTTCAAAATTAAAATAAAGCGCAGCAGTCTACAAGGAAGAGTGTAACCATGAACTTATATTCTCTTTCACTACTTAGGGATTCATCTTGGGAGAGATGGCCACAGTGTCACAGTTTCCACCTTGAAGTGAAAGTGGATGTCAAAGAAACACTGCTA
>JBBPCZ010157515.1:0-17953 GCA_037974445.1 Brycinus macrolepidotus | reverse complement strand
ACAGGTGGACATGTCATCAGGTGCCTAGCAACCCAGCTAATGTGCTCAGTGCTAACACCTGGGTTGTCTAGGCGCCCGATGACCAAGCACGCAACAACCCATGATGTCATCACCCTGCGTCCAGGGCTGCGCTTGTCAATACTCGGAAGACGGGCTCCGTTGGGGGCGTGACCGAGGTGGCCCAGACGTGACAATCCTGTTCGTATCTACAGTATTCAGAGCCTCTACAAAGTGAAAATATGTTCAAAATAGATTAACAGTACGGTCGTTATCATTTATCCGTTCTCTAGGTCACAGGAACCCACCACCTTTCATACAGCATGTCGTCACTGTCGGAGCAAAACCTCGTATGTCCAAAATGGAAAATGTTAAGGAGAAGGAAAAAAACTCTTAATTTATAATGGAAGTTAATGGGAAAATATTTTTCTGGGCATTCTAGTCATTCCCTGTTGGTCCACTAATCATGAAGTTTTCGTAAATTATAAAGGGCAGCTGATATTTTCAGATTAGGAAAAAAAAAAGTAAAAACAAAAACAAACAATATGGAGATGGGGGGGCATTGTTCCAACAGCAACAACATGCAGTGTTAATATACAAAGCAGGCTGATTATTGAGTCTGAGTTTTGTTTCAAATGAGCAACAATAGGCATCTATTGTTTTTCTAGGCTATTTATTATTTATTTATTTATTTGTTTGTTTGTTTGTTTGTTTGTTTATTATTGTTATTATTATCTGCAATGGACTAGTGACCTGTCCAGAATGTTTCTCTGCCTTTTTGCTCCGACAACCCCCCCCCCTCCCCCCCACACCACAGGTTTGCATACGCAGCTCAGATTACACATACTGGATTATTATCATAATACAACCGCATATCTCCTGTAAGATAGCTCTACTGGAGAGGGAGGAAATGTTCACAGATATCAGGGTATGTTACTGCAGTGAGTTTTTATTGCATTTTTTTTACTGTAACACTGGTATTTTTGGATGGTATCAAAATTTTGACATAGGGTAAAGGGCAGCCAACATTTTTAAAGTGTGCAAAACATGGGCATAGGTTGTCTTTTAAAGCCTATAATATTTATTCGAAAGTCTGAGTGTTCAGGTTGCGTTCAGGTCATAAGTCTTTATGGACTGACATCATGTACTTTGGCTCAGAGGAACGTCCAGATGGACAGGCTGCGTAATCAAAGGACCACAGTGTTATTATGAATGAAAGTGTAGCAACAGCACCATGGCCTTACACATGGAAGACTGGTTTGATTCCCCATCCACTCCCATAACTGATATTGCAGTTATGTATTTCCACCAGAAAGGTCTCCAAATCCCTGGACGTTCATAGTGCCACATTAACAAAGGAACTAATTTAAGACCCAGGAATCGGATGTCTAGCAGACTGGAAGCTACAATAATATTTGGGGTTGTTTTTATTTTTTATGCATTTCATCACACAAACACTGGAACACATGGCATTCTGCTGCGTTCCAGGCCTGGTGGAGTTGCTGGAGAGTGGTGCTGATGCTTTTTGATTTTTTCACCTACAGAACTGGCCCCGCTGTGTGTATCTAACTGGGTGGAACCATTAAAGCATGACAAATTCCTCCTCGCTGGGTCCCAGAATAGCTGTGCTGGATAACAGGCCTCTACCCCGCTTCCTTATTCCACCAGTCGCCTCTGACAGTTTGTCATTTGCTTTCATCTCCATCCCTGCGCTCTCCTAGAGGAGCCGCCAGTTCAGGCAGAGCCACCTGAGATCACCCACAGGGTGAAAGGGAACTGTTCCCAGGTCAGCTTTGCAGCTCGGGGTGTGCTGGTTTAACCATTTCAATCTGAAGGAACCTTCATGGACAATATAGTCAATAAAAAGCAAACTTTTTTGGGTGGGGGTGAATTTTAAAACTGCAAATTGCCCCCAAAAATGGGTGCATAGTATTAAATGTATTGTAATAATTATAAAATAATTATTAAATAATAATTTGAATGCAACTGTAAGTCACAGCTATAGGGGTGAGGAACTCAGTGAAGGTTGCATGAATAAAATTAATTAGTTATTAATTTTATTCATGTAGTCTTCATTGCCTTTCTTTGCCTCTTAGCTGTGTAACTTACAGTTGTATTCAAATTATTATTTAATTTGGATTCAAATGTAGGCTCTCTGGGGTCACGTGATGTTTTTGGTAATCTTCAAAATAAAACTAAGCACGCTCTCTGCTGAAAACATGCTTCTGCTGTTTCGAAGCAAGAGGGTCCTGGGTTCAGTTCCCAGCTGGGGTGACCAGGGGTCCTCTCTATGTGGTATTTCTCTGTATGGGTTTCCACTATGAATTGGAGATGCTAGATTGCCCCTAGGTTTGAATGCGTTGGTGTGTGTTTGTATATCTGCCCTACAATGGACTGGAGACCTGTCCAGGGTGTTTGTCTGACTGCTGGATCCGCCTCCCGTGACCCTGGTTAAGGATAAGGATAAGACCCTGGTTTGGATGACGAATCTTTTTTTTCTTTCAAACATGGTAAACTCAAAAATAAATAGAATTTGTGCACTAAAATATGCAGGAAAATGCCATATATATAGGTTTGTTCCCTGTAGAGGGTGCGTTAACTTACTTTTACTTGGAAAATTGATAAAACATGTCATTTGACTTGAGCTGTCCAAACTCTGCCATATGACTGGACATTGTAGTATCATAGCAGTTACTTAATCATTTATAGTACACATAGTATAGTAGATAGCACTGATCCAGCACCAGGTCTTGGACTGAAATCAACAAGGACTAGTAGGAAATTTGAGTAGTTTGAGCATGGTTGACTGATTTTAGAAGCTCATCTTCCGTAAAGCTCTTCAGTTAAAAACAGCTTGTTTTGGAGAATATTGGATCTTTTTGGTGTCAGCCGATAGTCAAGGTTGGAGTATTGGTCCTCTCTTCAGTAGGTACTGAATGAGTGGTGGTGGTTATGAGTTAAACCTCTGGAGTTGAAGGGCTTTAAGTCAGCGAAGCAGGGGAGAAACTGACTCTCGATCAGTGCTTATATGTAAACACGAGCCCAGCGTCGTTTCCCTAGGAACAATAGAAGCTGGGCGTGTCGTTCCTGAAGCTAATGCGGCAGATGGAAACATCAGATGGATGTTCCTGTGTTTTTGGAACATGACACTGTGCTCTCCAAGGCGAGTTTCATTACTAGTGCACTGCAGGAAAGGCAGCAGAAAAACAAAGGAAAGAAAGGTAAGGGGTGGCTAGACACATAAAAATAGTAGTACATGCCTTCGTTTAGCACCTTTCGCACAAACATTCGGCTTCACAGCAGTGGAGCAGAAGTAAACCAGCCTATTTTTTAGGAGGATTATTACTTTTCCATCAGAACTGCGAGGTGTTCCTCTGCCATACAAAACTCCTGGGCAGTTCAATACACATCTTCACCACGCCGCTTGTGTTTGTGTGTGTTGTGTTTGTGTATGATCAGATCACATGGTAAAGTTGCGTGAAAGTGTAACTATGGCCGGACAAGTGGTGTAAGTAGGATAAAAATAATAATAATAATAAAAATAAAGTGGCATTATTCAATTCTTTATTTTTCTCAAAAATTGCGTTTTTAAGTATTTTAGTAACAAAAAACGTCTGCCTACTAGTGCTGCACAATATATTGTCTGTTAATCATTATCGCAATATCGGTCTCTTCAGTACTGGTATGGCAGTAGGCTGCAATATGCTCAAGATCCTTTAACCAATCACAATGTTTCTGACAGGGTGACTAATCACAGGCGAGTTACTGGGTGTTCTGAGGAATCAAGGTTTTCATGGAATCCAACAAAGGTCTCATTTTTAACCGTTAAAGGTGTTGGTGAATTGGTGCATGAGTGTGCAGGGCTAGAATAAGGAGATATAGTTAAATTATGTTTGAGTTAAATTGTGTTTTTGTAGCTTATTTTCCATATATGGACTGTATGGATGGGGGGGAGTAAATGTACCATTTGAAACAATAATTATAGACTTTGAGCCTTTTTATTTCCAGAAAAGTGATGAAATGGGCCCTTACATTGGAAGGCTTGGAAGTCAAAATATGTTACCATAAAATCACAATACTGATATTTTGCCCACCACATATTACCCCTTGGCCCCCAAAGACAGAAAGTGTTGGCACCCATGCTCTATCTCAACCAATCTTGTATGTGTAATGCAGGCTAATGTTTGAAATACAATAGTTGACGTACTCATGCAAATATAAAATTGCCCAAAGAGTGTGTTTGGAAAGTAAAATTGTAGTCAGTCCATAAACATTTAAAGCAGCCTGACCACTTCTTTTGCATTTTGTTTCTGAGACAGTGTGTAACTGTGATCGGGGACTTTGTGCTGGGTCATATTCAGACATTCAAGCCAATTTCACATATTATCTTTCACACGCGGCTGGAGATTCTCGGTGTCGGACGCGTTCTCACCTGCTGGAGAAGCTCTGTGTGGTTTAGGTCAGGGGTGGCATCTGGGTAGAGCCTGCAGGAGGCGGGGGATGATGTGGTCCCATAGCCAGGCCATAATTTGGTCAAAAAATCTTGATGTTTCTTGAATTTGCCGGAGGATTTCAAAGTCGGCCCTCAACGACAGAAGCTCTCAAATCTGTCTCTCCATTTGCATTGTCTTACCATTTGCATTGGTGTTTTAAAGTAAATTACCCTTTTTCTTCACCCTTCGATATTTCTTTTACACCAGTCACATAGAAACATGCCACACACTCACTCGCTACCCTAAGTTCTCTGGATGACCTGCTCTACCCACACGGGACTCTACATGGACTTTGTACCAGGGGGCTGGAAGGGTAGAGTCCAGTCCGAATGATTTAGAAACAAATCAAAATTTTTGTGCACATTTCCGACCTCTCAATTCCTGCTAAACAATAAGGTACTGATGTTTCTTCACATGTTTGTTTCGAAACAACTCTTCCCGGAAGGGTGGAAGGAGAGTGTGGAGGAGTGGAGAGGCAGGGAGAGATGGAATGGGCCTGTGTGTGTTTGATGGGCTGAATTATGGGAGAGAAGGAGTCTATTGTACGGACAGAGGGGAGCTCTGATTGAACGAGATATTCGAGCACCGAGAGGCCGACAGGGCCGGAGAATGGGCTCTATTGTACCACCGGGTCCATAGTGGCAGTTTGGAGACAGATAGGCGGACTCGGAACAAACACACACACACACACACACACACGCACACACACAGAAAGTAGGGATGTAGATCTCTCATATTTCACCTTATTTAATGTTATTACAGGATAATTGTCTACAGCTGATTTGAAGGTTGGCTTTACATAATAAAACTTGCCGCTAGTTGTAGGGAGACGAAGAAGAAGCTGCTGTGATGACGCAGGCAATTAGACGCTCCTTCGTTTCTGTCAGGGACACACTGGGACACATGTGTGGACATCAAGATGTTCACATAGGTGTCTTCTAACGTAACATGAACGTGGACACCAGGGGACAGTGTCCAAGCCAGAAAATGTCCTCTCTCACTCCAAGGCCAAATAAATACCTTCATTACAGTTTTTACAGCTTTTAATACAGTTTAATGCAGTTAATGCATTACTTTTTGTTTTAGATGACTAAGATCTTATGCCTCCCGTACAAAAATAATGTAAAATCAATGCATTTTATTTGTGAATTGAATGTTCAATATAGCCTAACCGTGGTAACGTTTGATATAGTTACCTTAACTCCACCCACTGATTAAAATACTTTTTCACTTTGAGATCCTTAATTTTAAAGAATTTTCACAGTCAAAGACTTGAGAATTGTACTTGATGATGATAATAAATGATAATAAAAGAGTATAATGTTATAAAAAAATAAATACTAAGATTAACCAATTGTTTTTTTTTTTTTCTTTTTGGCACTGACCAACCACAAACATTGCAGTTTGCCTCCCAAAGACTAAAAGTTTGTCTGTCATAACCAAGCTGGTGCTGTATAGTAGGCTAATGATTAAAGTACTTTATATAAGTTCATAAATCCCAGTGAGTGATCCTATACGGGCTCCAGAAAGGACAACTAATTGTTTGGCTGCCACAGTCCCCCTGCCTCAGACCGCAGTATGACTGCCTCGCCTCGCCTCCATTGTCGGTGGAGGCTCCTGGATCAGTTCATTAGTAGTCAAGTCAAGTTTATTTATACAACTCATTATCATACACAAAGGTCATTCAATGTGCTTTACAGGAACGGAAAAAAAATATTAATACATACAAATAGTAGGGAGTAAAAAACGAATACAAGCAATAAAAAATCAAATCAATTAAAGAAGATTAGAAGTGCAATGGAAGTGCAGATATTTATCACACCTCTACTAGACCGTGCCTGAGTCCAGAAGCGGCGTCGTGGATGGCACACTGCTGATGCGGGTTGCCATGGTAACGTGTGAGAACTGAGGGTGGATGGTCGTTTAGGGCCGTCAGGTGTAAGGGGGGACAGGGGGACATCATTTCAGAGTGTGTTTCAGAGTTTCAGCCGGGCTGGGTGGCTTGGGTGGGCACCTGCTGTCCCACGGAGCTGCACTCGCACGAGGGGGGCTTTGGTTGGCATGTGCATTCATGGAGCTGGCATGACGTGGCACCATTTCTGTTGGCGGTGCCTTGGCACCAAATGCTTCATGATTCAGAAGAGTGAACCGGCCACTAACGTGCAAATGTGCGTCCGACACTCACTCACTTTCATCTGCTCCGGACTGAACTGACGCACTGACGGCTCTGGCACCCGTTGCCATACACTGGCGCACTTGTTCGCACGGCTGGATCTCTGAGTCAGTAAGAAGTTTCTCAGCGTGGGCAGCCGAGCAGAATCTCGCACTTTAGGCGCGACTCTTCGTCATCCGTTTCTGGGTGGCATATGATGGAGCGTATTATTAGCCTTCATGTGGGGGGGGGGGAGAAAGCCATTAATTGTGTGTCTGAAAAGAGCATCTTACTATGATGACTTACGTCTTACAGATGACTGGATTTGTCTAAAGATGACTACTGGTGACAATATTTTCACTTTGCTGAGAGCACTGGCTCAGATCATTTTGGTTTTAGCTGAAAGAGTAAAGTTGCACTTTCGGTTTCACCTCTCTCTCTCTTTCTCTCTCTCTCTCTCAGCAGAGCTGCTGTGTCAGGGACCTCATAAGCCTCTTGATTCAGTCTCAGACTTTGGGGTGAACGGGTGAACGAGTCATGCAGGTAGGTTGCACTGCTTCTTTCAGGCACTGATTAAGAATAAGAAACGGCTCTCCTCGGTCCTGCACTGCAAGAAGTGTTACTTTTAAACTCGTAAAGATCAGTACTGTATATAAACCTGCGAATCATGCGGTGAAAAAAATGGGTTCTATTTTAATTATCTAATCATGTTAAAGGAACTTATTTCCACTCTCATATTCTTATCACACCATGCTGTCAACAATCTCTACGTCTGTCCAGGACACAGTAAATCCAGTTAGCTGAGCTGGATTTCACTTAAAAAACCGAATTATGTTAATCTTAAAACCAATACGAAAAGATTCCTGCCTTGTAGCGACAGCTGGTGTGAAATTAGATGGGAGGGTTGGCCTGTCAATAACTAATACCTTTCGATAGCTCACGCACTGCAGCAGCACCATTCCCAATTCTGATGCAGAATTAATGACTCTCATGATATAAATTAGGCAAAATAAGACAGAAAACACTTAAAAAAATTTTGCAATATTTACAATGAATTTCAATGAATGAAAATGATCACTGTTTTCAGTTCTGCCACAATTTACTAATGAAAACTAAAGCTATAAGCCAGGGGTGGGGGGTCTGGGTTTTTGACTGGCACTCGTGTAACACTGTAAACCATGCCGTTACATCAAATATCATAATACATTGTTCATTCTCCATGATGCATATTGTCACATTTTTTGCATAGCAATATCATGCCATTTTTATGAATTGTTACATCCCTGATTATCATTAATTATGCAAATTCAGTCATTACAGTGCAAACAGTGCGTTTTTATATAAAACACTCCATTCTAAAGGAAATTACCCAGTCCAAATTGTTCACAGTGGTGGTGAATGGAACCAGACATCTGAAGAGTTTAATGTCTCTAAAGCTCCCTCACAGAAAGTTATGACATGAAATGGTTATGAATACGCTGCCTGATGCCTGAGACATTGTTTTAAAATGGTTTGGTATAAAACACATATTTTTAAGTGTGTGGAGGTATATCAGGGGCAAAGTGAAACCCAGCAGAAACCCATTTCTCTCAGATTTCCTACTATTTTACCATCAACACATATAAACTTGCGGAAGACGCATGTAGGTTCACTGGTGAGTTTGGACAGTAAATAAAATGTCTATATTTGTGATGTAGACATCGGGACACCTGGTTCTGAATGACTATGTGAGCGTCTCTCTGACTGAATTGTGAAATTCTTAGGAATTGAAGTGTTTGCTCTGCTGTAACTCGTTTAATACAACGAAGACACTAATTATGAAGCCTCTCCTGAGTTGAACTGGGTGTGTTCGAGCTGGGAAACTGAACTGTAGGAGCAGCAGGAGTGAGGGACAGTGTGTAAAAACCATACGGAAGCCATTTCAGCTACAAGCTAAAGAAGCCAGATTTGAAGGACAGAGCGAAAAGATGGAGGGGGGAGAGATGGAGGTCAGGAGTGGGAGGATGATAAAGGAATCGGAAATGGAATAGAGAAACGAAGAGAGAGTAGAGATAAGAAAGATGAGGAGGAGAAGACGGAGCTGTGTTGTTAGCTTCTGAGGACGATGGGATGAGACGTATAGAGATGAAGAATAGAGATGGAGGGAGAAAGAGACAGAGAGAGATGAGGAGGAGAGAACATTACGTCTATTTCAGTCCGTCCTGCTGAGGGGACAAGCTTCAGCTAAGTGTGTGTGTGTGTGTGTGTGTGTGTGTGTGTGAGAGAGAGAGAGAGAGAGAGAGAGAGAGAGAGAGTGTGTGTGTGTGTGTGTGTGCATGCGTGTATATTTATCTCTTTGTGAGGACGAGAATGTCCTCATAATGACAGGAATACTGGAAAATCCATAGAAATGAGGACAGATCACAGGTCCTCACAAGGAAACATGATGTTTTGCCACAAATTCAGTCTTTTAGGAAAAGCTAAAAAAGCAAAAAGAGTCCCTGAGGTTCACTGAGGTACACAAGTCAGTTGATTGTCCTCACAAATATAGTAATAGCAACGTGTGAGATCTGTGTGTGAGAGAATACGTTTTGCTGTACTATTCAGATGTGATTGCATAACTGAATTAAGTTAGAAGACACAGACAATCTGCCTGTCCTTTTTATATTTGTTTATATGCAGAAATCACAAAAACTGTACAAAAGTGAAAATACAGCTTACAGGCACAAATCCAGTGTGGATTGAAACAGCAGAGGCTTCACTTTCCATACAAGTTCTCCAGATGTTTTAAAAAGCTATGACAGAAATAATTCATTTTGTAAATTTTGTTAAATTATTTTAACGTGGTTAATGTAAAAGGTCAAACCAGGAAAATACATTAAAGGAGTTAAAATGATTAGTGTTAATAATTAAGTGTCACCCTGCGGTGGGCTGGCGCCCCGACCGGGGTGAGTCCCAGCCTCGCGCCCGTAGACCCCAGGATAGGCTCTGGGTACCCACAACCATAGTAAGGATTAAGCAGTTACAGAAAATGAATGAATGAATGAATTAACGTATTAACTTCGACAGCACTAATAACGCCCGTCTATATCATTTCATAACGTCCTACGGGGGATGACGGTGACTGCAGACGTGTGAATAGGCCTCTTCTGAAACCCACTGTGTTTGCTGTTCTGTGGAAGAGCGAGGGGGCAGCACAGGTGTGCTTTTGTTTTATTTTGCATCTGTCATGGTTTCATACTCCTCTTGTGCATTCAAATACTTTCCTTCTGTTTTTTTTTGGATTGTTTGTGTCTGTGTATGTGTCTGTGTGTGTGTGTGTGTGTGTGTGTGTGTGTTTGTTTATATGAATGGAAGTTTGGGGACCCCTGGTCAAATTACACAGTTTTTTCAATTTAATAATAAACATTTATTTGCTGTGCTTAACACATTTACTAAAAATGAAAAATAAAAAATGTTTTCTGGTTTTTTGCTTTTTTTTTTGCTCTACAGTTTGCCAGATACTGTATTTAAGTGTGTTCCCTACAGACGATACGGTACCTTATTTTCACTTTTTAAAATAAATCAGCAAAAAAAATAAAAATAAATAAATAAATAAATAAATAAATAAATCAGCAGAAGCTGTCGTTGGGGTGTTCCAGCCCTGCTTGTCCTTGAACCCTCTCTGTGGTGTGTTGTGACATTGGGTGTCTTAGTGTCGTTGTTGATGAGGTAAGCCATCCCCCTTTGGCCCCTCGGGGAGACGCGCTGCCCAGAATGGCTTCACAGTCTTATGCAATATGCATGGGGAAATTAATCAGCCAATTACATTTGGGAATGGTGACAGGGCCGTTTCGGGAATGTGGCCAGGGCATGCGGATCATCCGGCCCAGAGCTCCGCTGGGAACAGAGTAACCAGAGAACATATGCACAAGCTAAACACAACAACAACAACAAGAACATAAACACAAGAACAAATACACAAATTGCAACAATAAAGACAAACTACGACAACAAAAACACAAACTACGACAATAAAGACACAAACTACGACAATAAAGACACAAACTATGGCAAAGCCTTTCCAGACTTTTACAGCAGCAAGCGTGTAAACGAAGGCCAGAAACTGAGCTCGAACATACGCTCCAAACGAAAATGGAACTGATGACCCCAACATGCTAATGTGGCTAACAGCGATAGCACAGCAGTAGAAGTTAGCATAGCATTTGATAACTATAATATGTTGATGTACTGTGCTTTTAGTTTAAGCGTTATAATAGCAAGATAGTAGCATGAGAATCGAAAGGGTTCAACTGTAAGAAGTGGTCAGTCTCTGAGCCTCGAGAATTAGCATGAAAGCGTAATGTTAACTGAAGGTCATTTTCTGCCACTCTCTGTTAGCAGTGTTAGCATTTTAACAGAGATGCTTTTGTATGTATTTTCAGAGCTTCAGTATTAATTGAACATGTCTGTATATGATATAGTTTTGTGTACATTAAGACACAAAGCTAATTTATAGTTTAGCGGCCTAGCTAGCGAGATATAATTGAAAGAAATGTAACTCCCTTTTGGAGATGAAAGGAGAGATCAAGAGCGAGCTAGAGGGTCCTGTAGGGTCACAGCACTGCCCAGCGTAGTGCTTTCCCTGCTGTATCAAATATGATTGAACCCATCAGTGAATTATTTTGCTTTTTCTTGCCCTGGAATCAGATATACAGGTGCAGGAAGAAGCTAAGCAGGCGTTCTCAGGAACCGCAGAGAAAATGCTGATCTAGCTGGGAGATTAGCGCTCTAGCCATAAACAGGACGTTATGAGCTCCAGGATATTTACCCAGTTCACTCTCGGACCACTCAGTGCAAAATTTCCCTGAATCCGAGCTGCGAGAGGAACTGTCTGGCACAGTGTTGCCTTTCATTCCCGTTAGCTTCTGGTATGTAATACTGTAAGCTCATGGCTGCCCTGACTATCTGCATAACTCGCTATAACTTTGAACTTCGCTTTAACCTCTTTAAATGAGTAATTATGCCTTTTAATGTGCTTTAATATATTTTTCTTAATGAGTAAAGCATCTAATAATGCTGTCATCCTGCCTGAATCATGTTCAAATGAAAAAACCTCAAACAGTAGTAGTTTAATTGATTAAATGATAGCTAGAAGAACATGAGCAGATTTATATTGGCTATTCTAGCCAAGGAATGGCCTTCAGGCTTCAGTTACTTGTTTTTAACATCCAGAATAAGCCTGTGATGTTTGAGACTGCAGTGTGCGTGTATGCATGGTGTTGAAGGCCTAGTGGGTAGGATACTTGCCTCTGGACCAAGAGGTCATGGGTTTGAATCCTACCTTCAGCACCACCACTGGGTTCCTGGGCAAGACCCTGGACCCCAAGTTGCTCCAGGGAGACTGTCCCCTGTAGTTAGGGAATGGAAGCCATCCGTTGAGTGATTGGGACGATACACAAACTGCAGGGGGTCTGGTGGGGAGGGTGAGGGGTAGCTGTGCTTCATGATGAGAAGTGCCTCTCAAAGCATGTCATGATGATGGGTGTGAGTAGGACGGGATGATAGCTATCGAGGCAGGACGCTGAAGACTTCTTGGGCACATGGATGATGGCGATGGTGCTCAGAGAGGTACTGGTGTCTGTGAGAACATCTGCCAGCTGGTCTGCACATCCTTGGAGCTAATTCGAGAAATTAGGCAGTTGGAACTAAATCCAATTTTTTTAGCTTTTTTTTTACTTTCTGAACTGTTGCTCAGGTTCTCTCTGAAAGCTGAGTTAGCACTATCGAGCTGCAGCTCTGGCTCTATTATTACCGCTTCCTTATAACACATTCGGTGCGCTATTTTAATCAATGCAGCACCCATTGTGCCAAAACCTCAAGTTCTGAATTTTATAAAGGTTCTGCATTACCCATGCCGAAAAATAAACTCACGCTTAGACAGAAACGTCATAGGCATATTAGGTATATTAATGTAGCAGTGTTAGCTAAAAAGGCTTCTTATAATCTACTACGTTATCCTATATGTGCATATTTAAGATTTTAATGTCAAGCTTAAGAAATGACTGAGATCCAACGCTTTAGCTTGCAGTGCTCTCTTTTTAAAATTAAATATGCAATTAGTACCCAGTATTTCTAATGAAAATGAAACATTGTTAGTTAGGCTGGGAAAAAAAATTCTTTACTTCTTTCTTCTTTTTTTAGATTGTGAGCCCTACACACTTAATCAGAGCGCAGAGTGTAGGTCCCATTCAAACTCAGCTAACAGTGACTGTTAATGACACAAAAATCATCCAAAAAAATCATAAGTCATGAGTTGTTTAGACGTTTGCACCCCTGGTTTAGACGTCTACACCACCAGGGAGGCCGCAAAGCTCATTTCCTGAGCTGCAGATGAGAGAATGAAACACTGTCTTTCAGAAAATGGGCTTTTATTGCCGACCAAGTAATGAACTTTTAAAATGTAACCATCCTCTTTGAGGAAATGCTAAAAAGCCTCCTTTGTGCATAACACATTAGCATTACGATGATGTCTATGAACCTTGTTCTCTTTCTAATGGGCATCTGTGGTCTTCACAGATGATGATGTCTGTGGTGCTCTTTGTCTTTATATTAGAATGGTGTCTGTGGTCTCTTGTAAAACACTTGACTGGGATTTTACTGTATTGAATTACTCAACACTGCTTTCAGTCTTGTATTTTCATAACAGGTCAATGGACCGGTGGGCGTGTTCAGCCAGACACCAGGCTTCCAAATAAGTGCCGTGCAGAAGCTAGTGCATAAAGAATGTGTTTTAGTTGGTGTAAGGGTGTCAGGATACTAAGAATGTGAATTATGGCCAGTGTGTCACAGCTTAAAGTGCACTTAAGCAGATGTTATCGGTGCATCTGATAAGACTTTGGTGAGAAAAACAGGAAATTAAAGAGATTATCCAGGCAAAAAGGTTTGGGATGCTGTTTGAAAGCATTCTTTCATAAATAAATTCCTTAAAGCAGAATTGAAACTCTTTTTGTCTTACAGTGTATTATTTTACATTGTTTAACGTGACCTACTGACGTCTGTTTCTGAAACTGAATGGTAAGGTCAAGTTTTATGTTTTATTCAGTGGCTGGTTCCGTTTCGGATGTGTGTAATTTATAATCAGGTTATTATCAGGGATAATTTTGCTGAACTTGGGTCCGTTTCTGGCTCTAAACTTTAAAATGTAAAGTTCTCTTTGCGGAAATGTTAAAAAGGCTCCTTTGTGCAACACATGTCTCAGGTAATACTTTTTTTTATTTTCTCTTCTTAGCTGTGCAGATTAGAAAGATACAGAGATATGTGAGGGGTTGTGGTTAGAAGAGCATGTCCTAAAAATGTGCACCATAGTGTGTGTGTGTGTGTGTGTGTGTGTGTGTGTGTGTGTGTGTGTGTGTGTGTGTGTGTGTGTGCGCGCACACGTAACAGTGAAAGTGGGAAGTAGCAGCAAGACAAGACCTTATCGGCCATTAATGCTTGCTGCATGTGTTTCTATAGCAGCTGCAGTCAGACATTCTTATCTGTCCCTTATGTGTGTGTGTGTGTGTGTGTGTGTGTGTGTGAGTGAGTCTGTCTCTGTTAGGAGTGTAAATTTCTGAATTTATTTTGGTTATTTTCAGTATTAATGTATAGTAGGGGTGGCCCACAGAGCCTCTCCACAGACTTGTTGATATTTCCCAGCACCTGAATACACTCTAAAAAATAAGAGTGTCAGAAGGGTTTCATTGAATAATAACCTTTCACTGGCTGGGTCTTTCGAGAACAGCTTTTGTAAATGAGACGTGTGATTCTGGACCTCGGAAGATTCTCAGAAGAACCTTTAAACTGGTAAAGAACTTTTATACTCTGTGAAGGTTCTTGAAAGCCTTTGAAAGGTTCTTCACTCTCAAATCTCTTTTGCAATAATGGTTTCTAAAGGCAGCAGATATCAAACATTTTAGTCTAAGGCCCCCTTGTGATATGAAGGACCCCCTAAGGGAGCCACGGCCCCCAGTTTGAGATCCAGTGCTTTTTGGAAGTGGTTCCACCAAAAGCGGTTTGTCTGTATCATCGCTTTTGTTTTTTAAAAAATGTATTCAATCTCAAAAACAACCTTCAAAACAACATTTGCATTTCATAAACAACCGGAATTTTGATTTTGCTATAGTGATAAGGGTGTGTACAGGTGACACCACAAACCCGGCTGTGGTTTGAGGCATGTAGGCTACCGAGCAGTACTCACTGGTTTTACGTATTTGAGATGATTCATCAAACGTGTACCTCCTTGAAATACAGTACCAGGCTCTTTTCACACGTTTATCACTGAGAACGTTTTTAGCATCCAACACCTTAAAGTGCTGTCACACCAGATATCTCGAGGCATCTCTCCTCTTTTAGTGTCAACAACCCAAGGACGGCGGTGCAGCTGGTTGTGCTCCAGGGCGAAGTAATTTGAATGCCTGGTATGAATTCATGCTGAATTCATGATAACTAAAAGAGCTATAGTTTTTTTAATAGCTAAGTTGAAGTTAAAGACTAAAAAAGTTAAAGCTAAAGACTACTACAGTTGTCAGAAAGTTTGTGTTTGTAACTCCTTCCAAAAATAACAAACAAAGATGAGGTGCAGTTCATGTGTACGTGCGTCCCGAGGGGAGTCTTCAAAGAATGGTTGAATTATTCACTATAATTTTTTGCTCTGTAGTTAAACTTTAAGCTTTAAGCTCAGTTTAACAATACGAATACAGAATGGACACTGGATCGGATGCGGTGGAGGGGGGGCCTAATGCTGGGCTAATGACTATCAGCCATCGGCCCAACCCTAGTGTCTATGTTTCTTCGGGAATGTGCTATTTAAATGAATAAGCCACAGTATTTGGTTAAATACCAAGCTGTTTGAAACAGGAATAGCTGCGCTGGGCCTCCTCCAGCCTGCCCCTGTGGAGGAGAAAGGTCCTGATCCCACAAGCTGAAAATGTCTCTTCCATTAGGCCTGTTTTTGAGCCAAAGTAGGACTGATGCTATCACATGAATTATCAAAATATCACACTGGGTCTCTGTCTTTCTCTCTTTGTCTCATCTGCGCTCTCTCTCTCTCTCTCTCTCTCTCTCTCTCTCTCTCTCTGTCCCCCAAGGCCATTTTTTTTTTTGCTCTCATTAGGGCTTTATGTAACCAGATTTAATGTCTATCCACGCCCTCTCTGTTTTTCACCTTTCCACCCTCTCATTCTTTTAGCCCTCCCTTCAGCCTTGATGTTTCTTTCATCCATCATGTCCGGAGCCGGAACGTGCTGATGTCTGAAACATGTCTCATCATAAGGCCCCTCTTCTTTTCCGTCTCTCCTTTCCTCTCTCATCAGGGCTCTTTTTTATGCTGACTGGATGTGCCTTCCTCATTCGTGTCCAAATTTTTCACAGAATTCAAAAAAAGTTCACCTCAGGATACCCTGTTGTATGATCAGGCAGCTTCATGCGGCGCTTGCGGTTGCAGTTTAGAACTGCATGCATGTTGATATTTGCACTGAGCTTTAATCTTCCAAAACTAAAAGAAGCAGAGCACTGCCGTTAAGCCAGACCTGCCACACAAAGCGTTCTGCACGCTGGGGGTGGAAAACAATGGCCCTCATTGCAATGGTCTACATGCTAGCAGACTCTTCGCACCCTCCTTATAGGACTGGCTTGGCCAGACATGCCTATTTGGCTTACAGTGGAATGGAAGATTGGAGACATGATGTCTTTTCCATAATACTGGTTGGTGTCTACCTATTTTAACTTTTTTTTTAAAGCATTGGTCTGTATGAACGTGCATGCAGGCCTTTTGGCTCCCACTATGCGCTTGCCGTATTTGAATGCGGTCAAAAAATGAACTGCATTTTTGTGAACATAAACATTAACAATTCATTGAATGCCTGCGTTGTACATAAACCTTCTATGTCAATAAACGTAAATCCTTATAAAGGCTTGGCATTAAAGCCATTTTAGTCAATTTTGATGTCATTCTACCTCATAAATATGTTATGACAACTGGCACATGATCAGAAATGCTGTAGGCGTATGTCAGTTGTCATTAAATGTATATGTAGGTCTGAGTACTGGCCTTCAGTGAAATGTTACCAATATTTTAAATAAAAAGATTCTAAATCTAATATGTTATAGGCAGCTAAAAATAGTTAACAAAGAAAAACCCTTTTGTCCAAGTACATAAGGTAGCTGTAAAAAAAATACTGAGCAGACCACTGGTCTGTAGAGTGTGTCCAACAAGCCCAGGTAGTGTTTTTACACCCTTACATCTGAGATATGGTTCTGCAAGGCTGGCTGGTGTTTGTTCCTCTCTGAGGAAGCCTGTTGTCAGCTGTTATGAAGGGAAATGCCAGTCATGGCAGTTTCTGTCTTCACTTCGCTGTATCTCATAAACACACTGATCACTGCATCCAGCGGGTGGGCTGTCCTCCAAATAACTGGATTACTCCTTCTACTGAGTTGGAGAGAGAAAATAGATGGAGGACGTATGTTCGCATTAGTATTATGGTGCTGATGGCTCCATTAAATTTGTGCTCTGTTGGACTTTTTGGTGTGCTACATTTTAGGGCTGCACAATACATCGCCTGTTAATCGTTATGCCGATGTCAGTCTCTGCAATGCTGATGTCGCAGAAGGCTACAATATGCAAATGAGCCTCTAAGCATTCACAGTGTTTCTGACAGGGTGACCAATCACAGACCCAGCTGAGTTGTGATGTTTTCATGAATCAAAATCTCCATGTAAGCCAGCAAAAGTCCAATTATTTTGGCTGATCTTTTACCATTAAAGACACTAATTCACCAGTGTGTTTTAAAGGGCCCATATTCTGCATTTTCCTTGTGTTTCACGTTTCTGTGATGATTGTGTGAATTCATCCAAATTCATTCTCACATGGCCATTTTCCAGCCTCTGTTTATCCCTTGAATTAAATAGGCTGTTTTTGTCATTGTACCTTTAGGATCGATATATGTAAATGAGCTCTTTTCTGATTGGCTGCTAGAGCTTATTGAAACAGTCTTTAGGACTTCAGTAATAGTGGGCAGGGCTAAACCTCTATAGGCTGAACAAGGAGATGTATGCAAGTGCAAGGTATTGTGGCATCACAAAAACTATTATTTGAAAACAGCTTATTTGAAGCTTATTTGAGTTTCTATATATGGACTGTATGGATGGGGGAGTGAAGATGCAATATGAAGATTTAATAATATTTACATACTTCAAGCTTTTTAATTCCAGAGAAGTGATATTATGGGCTCTTAAAAATATACTGAAAGGCATCGCAATCGCAATATGTAGCAGTATAATTGCAATAACATCTGTCCATATCATGAAGCCCTAC
>JBBPCZ010157357.1:0-17969 GCA_037974445.1 Brycinus macrolepidotus | reverse complement strand
AGAGGGATGTTTAGACAGAAATCGCGGTGGTCTTTTGCTTCTTTTTTTTTCTTTCTGTATATATATATATGTGTGTGTGTGTGTGTGTGTGTGTGTGTGTGTGTGTGTGTGTGTGTGTGTGTTGATACTCTGCTCTTTCAAAAGTTTATTACAAGAAAACATTAGAAATACTCAGAAATCACAAAACTGACCAGTTTTGAAATGTAATGTAATAATACACACTGTAAGGGCAATTTAATAAATGTGAAAGCTTATGTACGAATTTCTTCATAATAACCACTTATTGCCTTTATCACAGCAGCACAGATTCACTGCATCCGTTCCAACAATTTTTGGAAATGACACTGATTTCAACTTGTGGGTCCAACTCATCCCTGCAGCTCAATGGGAGAAAGATCTGGAGACTGGGGAGGCCAAGACATAATCCTCAAAACCTTTTGCTTTTCTTGAGACTGAATATAATTTTGGCACATTTTGAAGAATGCTTGGGATCATTATTTTGCTGAAGATTTAAATGGTGTCCAGTGATACATAAACCAGAACGAATTGCGTCATGTTGAAGAACTGAGTGATCATGATCCAACACAAAGTAAGTGTCAATGCACTAAACACTGACCTGATATGTTTCTTCAAAACCAATAGTTTAAGCTTTTGTAAAGTGTGACTACAGACTACAAATTACTGAAAAAAATATTTGAGGCTGGGCCCAAATATTTTTTCTGGCCTATAAAAAAAATCATAAACTGACCTGATTTCGAATCTATGGCATCTGTGATTAACAGTGACTCACAGTTAGAGCAGGACAATATGACTATATTCATCATTATCACAATAAATTACATCATAGTGTCACCATGTGGTTTTCTGAGCTTATTGTGATATTGTCAGTACTGTAAGAACACTGACCCACAGTATGTTCCATCATAAAGACTTACTTGGATTTTAGCTCAGCACAATGTGTGAAACACTGAATAAATATCATTACAGTATTTGATAACTGTATTTTTAAATGTGGCACCACTGGCTCTTTCTCTGAGTTCCAACCAATCAGATGCAAGAAAAAAAACATTGTTACATATTGTCTTTTTCACCAAGCTTACAGTATCATGTGCAATATACCATCATCTCATCATGCCCCAAGGCCACTGCCAATTGATGAATGTACATTAACTGTCTCTCAACAAAGCTATTATAACAAGTAATTTTGGACCATTTCTATTGTTCCGTTCATCATGAAAGTATAAAAGGTAACAGTATAAACAGTATGAAGGTAAACATGATATGCTAGTGTGAAACAGGGAGATAGATAGAGAGAGAGAGAAAGAGAGAGAGAGACAGACAGAGACATAGAGACAGAGAGAGAGTGAGTGAGAGCGAGAGAGAGAGAGAGAGAGAGAGAGAGGCAGAGAGACAGAGAAAGAGACAGAGAAAGAGAGACAGAAAAAGAGAAAGAGAGAAGAGCAGTGCTCCACGTTAGACCGCCAGAATGTTCCTACCTACAGCAGGTTTTTGTTTGCGTGGGCAACGAAACAGCAAGGACATTTCACAGCGGAGGAGGAAAGAGCAGGAAATGCATTGGTAAGACAGGAGGGACGACTAGAGAGAAATAAAAGTAGGAGAGGAAAGGCCAAAGCATTAGATGATTCATCAGATGCCCCTGGTCGAGCGGTCCTCTGAGTCACCGTGGAGACCCACCACTCCACACTCTCCGCCTCGCACAAACCTTGAGTGTCGCCTTAGAGATCACCGGCCAGCGGCAAGTAAAGATACTCCAGGCCTCCTTCTGTAAAAACACAAGAAAGTAGGCACCTCCATTTTGAAGACAATTTATGCAAAATATCCCACATACACAGTTTTCCCTGATGCCTATTCCTCTCATAGATCAGCCAGCTGGAACTGTGAGACTAATGAAGCTAACAATAAAGAAACTTTACTCCAACACCAGTCAGCACTGTGCATAAAACACCACACAATTGCTTCGATCCATAGTCAGTTTGGTTTAAAAAGTTTGAAAAAAAAAATTGTTTAGTCAGTTGTGAATGTGTCGCCCACAGGGTGCCGGGGGTACAGGTGTGTGTGTGATCGTGTTTGTCAACTGGGTGGTCTGAAGTCACCTTGTCACCTAAAGGCCTAATATTATGGCTGTCAATATATTAACTATGGCATAATATATGTCAATATATTTACTAGGTATTAAAATATATATGCTTGTGTGTATATTTCTATTTGTCTGCATTTGGCAGACACTCATATCACATGGGTGCTTTGTAGCCCACAACATGTCCCTCACACTTTGTAAACCTAGACTTAAAATTAAGAGCTGCTAGTAGACTAAGATTCTACCAGAGGTGGAGTCCACCAAGGCCCTGTCAGAACACACAGACACACACACACACACACACACACACACACACACGACAGGTTGTTTTAAGTTATGTAAAGTTATTTGTTGGTTCAGTTAGTTTAAGACAGAACATGTAGTTGTTATCCTAAGTGCTCAGTGAAGTGGTGCGTCTTCAGTCGCTGTTTGAAGACAGTGAGGGTCTCAGCAATTCTGACGGTCAGTGGACGTTTGTGCTACCACTTCAGTGCCAAAGCTTAGAAAAGTCTTGATGTACGTTTGCAGCCACTGAGAAGAGGTGAGAAGTCGGGCTGTGTTTGATGCCCTAAGAGGGCAGTGTGGGATCAGTGCTGAAAAGTAAGCCAGAGCTGGACCACTTTTGGGTTTGTAGGCGAGTGTTAAGAGTTTTGATGGCCAACCAGGAGTGAGTTACAGTAGAGCAGTCAAGAAATGACAAGCGACTGGACGAGTATCTGAGTGGCATCAGTGGTGACGAATCGACAAATTCTATTGATGTATGTGCATATATTTTTGACAGAAATTTTGTGAAATATATCATATGTAGTAGTTCTTTTGATATTTTCTCAGACAAACACTGAATAATGAATTTTTCATTCATTCATTCTCTGAGCCACTTTTCCTAACCAGGGTCACCCCTGTGTTGAAGCCAATTTCAGCACTCACAGGCTTAAAGGCAGAGAAACCGGTCACCAGTCTATTTGCAGGGCGGAAACACAAAAACACTGATGCACACAGTCACATCTAGGGGCAATTTAGCATTCACCTGATGTGCATGTGTTTGGACAACGGGTGGTTTGCCAGAACTCCCCACAGAAACCCATGAAAATACAGAGAGAACATGCAAGCACCACAGAGAGAGAACAGCAGGCAGTCGAGCCCAAAACCTGCTGTGAGCACTAACCACTCTGCCGTTGTGCGGCCATATATTTTTCGTCATGGGTATGGACGACTGAACACGTAGCCGCATTCACGGGCTAATTTATTTTGAATTAAACCACAACAAACAGTGACACGTGTCTTTTCTATATAAATGACCTGAGCTTGAAGTCCGTTTATGAGTCTGTTGTGTGTTTTGCTCTGCGTTTTTTCCTTTGCGTTTCAGTTTCTCTGCTTTTCTGTCCTTTTCCGGCCTCCTTACCCGTAATGTCATAGACTCTCTCTCCGACACACATTTGAAAGGTGACACGACTGTCCTGTCTCTCTCCCCATAAATTACAGAGGGGACTCGACCACAAAAATCGATTTTTTAAACGACTAATACTGATCATCTGACTGATTGCGTACATGCACACTGAAGGGTATATTAACGGACATTTTGATGTTGGAACTGTGTCCATATTTCAAAAACTGTAGGAGAGGAAGAAGCACCAAATTCCAGCTATAAAATGAATAACTAAAATAAAACTCAAGAAGAACAAAGTCGCATGTGATCTGATAGGGCCCTGGTAGAGTACTTACTCCATCTCTGGTAGAATCTTAAGTCTATTACAAGCTCTTAATCTAAATGCTAGGTTTACTAGTGTGAGGGCCCACCAAATGCTGTAAGTGTAAATGTAATAACTGAACTAAGTGGTGTTTTAATGTAGCTTGATGTCCTAGGAGAGCTAGCATAAATGATCATTTTGCAGTCATTTCAGTAAATACACAGTATGTTGTACAGTAGCATGTAACGTTCAAAATCTATTAAGCATAGTGAAAGAAGAGGTAGAAGAATTCCTAAACCACTCAAAAAACAGAACATTTCAGCCTATCTTTAGTTGTATGAGTGAGGTGCTTCTGAGGCTGAAACATGTACATCTAAAGAAGGATTTTCGTCAGTTACTGCTATATATTTCATAATCACATATTTGTCATATTTTGCATTTCATGTCATACACATTAATACCTTTCAAAACCCAAATATGGGAACAGCAGGGCAAATAAACGGTAGTGTATTCACAATATATTTCACATACATTTGGACACCTTTCTCTGCATGCGGTATTTCTCCAGCATTACAGAGGGTTTAGAAAGCAAATAAGCAAGACTACTTGAGATCACATTTTACAGGGTTGGAAGGGTCAAATGTGCGATGATTTAGAAGTGTGTTTTGCACAGTACTAATCAAAATGGTGCAAGCTTCCATTACCTACATTAGCCTCATAGCTCCAGGGCAAATTAAAGCAGCCAACCTCATCCAGCAAAAATGTCTTCACTCAATGATTATGTTTGGTGCTGGGAGAAAATTGTGTACATTTGATTTTTGCTAAATTATTTCTTTTTCTCCCCAAATGATTTCTCTATGACTTTAGAAAGACCTAAACAAGGAATGATTTTCAGCCAGGAAAGACCACACAGCCAGTTCATCCAGTGTACTCAAGCCTCCACAGAAAGATCAAAAAATGCTAAGTTAATAACCAAGCTAATAACTCCCCTCCTCTCAGAAAAAAATAGCCCATGGTCTTTCATTCAGCATGTTTAGCAGGTTTAGACATCTCAGAGCAAACAGTGCAGCCCTTGTTGATGTGTGGAGAGCTGAAAAGAGCAGAAACAAAAGAAAAGAGCAGAAACAAAAGAAAAGAGGGTGCTTTGGTCCTCTCATCTCTCATTTGCTTTCTCTCTCTCTCTCTCTCTCACCCTCTCTCTCTCTTTAATGTACAACAGCTATTGATCAAGATACTGGAGGAGCTGTGGCCTGCATAACATTTTAAAGGAGTCCTAGCAAACTACACTTTTCTTGCCTGTTCACATTTACATCTTTATCTGCTTTCCAAGAAGCTGTGAAATGGAAAGTGCTTTGGCATATTTCTCTTTTATAAAATGCATGTGATTCTACAGGCTGTTTGGATTTGCTGATTGATTTTGTGTCACATAAAACTTGAATAAAATTTTACTGTCACTGTTGCAATTTTTGATGCTGGCAAATCCCTATTACCAGAAATGAGCTGAAATCTAAGGTTTCTGCATTAAACACTGCTGTGTAATGGCGTGCTTGTTGGTAAATGCTCATGATTTTGTGCACATTGTTTTAGCTCAATCAAGCTTTAAAAAGTTGAATGTGTGTGTTCTTTCTATACCCCCCTCCCCATCCTGCCCTCTTGTACCGAGACAGCCCACGAGAGCAGTGTGGTCAATAATGTACAAAATCAATAACTGACAAGGGAAATTGACAAAGGAAAACATACTCTTATTCCCTCCACAGTTGATTTTCAAAGACCACAGAAAAACTATGTTAAATTGGGGGCGAAAAGAGTAAAATATATTTCCTTCAATTGAGCATAAGTGTATTTCGCATCACCTGAAAAGAGGGTGGTATTTTGCGGCTTTGGTGTGGAGCGAGGGACTTAAGATGAGCGTGCTGCTGTGTTTGACTTGTGTTTGGAAACGCACACCTGATTAGCGAGTCTGCTTACTCAGGCATACAGGCAGAGAAGCCTGCTCAACAAAAGATTCAGCACTGTGGATTAATAATACATCTGTGCGCACGCAAGAGCGTGTGTGTGTGCGTGTGTGTGTGCGTGTATGTGTGCATGCGCTTCAGTGACTGTAGCTCTTGTACATATCTAGCAGGTCTACAAAGCAGCATGTGTCCATACAGCACAGTGCGATCGCATTCATGCATAGCCAGGCTGATATCTGGAAGCTTCCACTCACACCGACACTTTTATGCGCGAGCACTCATGCAGTCTGGCCTGTTGCTATAAGTAAGCCTGCAGGAGGAGCACCTGTAAACCCCAGAGTATCAGAAGGATGGAAATTCTGTCACAAATTCCACAACAATGCCAGAGATTAAGCAAAAATTACATAATACATTTGGTAAATTCATAGCCAAAATGCAGATTTTAGATATGCAACATACTTTTGTTCGTTTTCACAGACAGTATAGGTCATATAGTGTCGGAAATCACATCCTTCTTAAAAATGAGCTAAATTCAATATGTTAAGCAAACTACACATGCAATGAATGATGCCAAGTTTTCAGAAACATTTCCAGTCCATTCTTATTCCTGGGTCTTTGGTTTTGGGTTGTCCTCCTCAATTAGGCTCAATTCTAGAGACAAAGAGCACCAAAGCGCACAAAAATGGTTTACTGACCACAGAATCACAGTTTTGCCACGGTCATCCATACACCAAGATGTCTGAACTTTCTTCATTTCACTGCATTTGTAATTCTGGGAAAATAAGTTATATATTTCTCTCTAATGCTAATTCCATTACAATTTCCTAATTTTAGAAATGTTAGCGGCAACAGTAAGCATGTACAGGAAAATACCAGATATCAGTATTGTCCCACAACTCCCATATCGGTGCGCCCCTAGTAACAGAGCTGAGTTTTAGATATTATATTTTTGGCAAATCTGAGAAGCTGGCTTGTTGGCCCAGATGCAGCAATGGATTCAAATTCGGATGTGGTGACGACCAACAAAAGAGAGACGCTATCCTCCTTTTTCCTTTGATCCTTCCTTTCTTTCTATTCATATTAGCAGACGTCAAAGTGCGTGCGTGTGTGTGTGTGTGTGTGTGTGTGTGTGTGTGTGTTTAGTCTTTTATAGCAAACACTGCATATTCCCTTTATCAAATATGCATGCTCCTTGGAGCATGACACTGGCAGATTTTTGTCAGCATAACATCATCTATAGTGTTTCCGCATATGAAGCAAGTAGCATGAAAAGGATATTAGGGAGAGTATTCAAAAAATTAGATCTACCAGAAACAGAATAAACCAGGAAAACTGAAGCACTTTTCTGAATGAAGGAAAAGACAAAGCCAGAGAAATGATCAATTACAGAATGTGAGATTGCACAGGGAGCAAAACAGGCATGGGCAACAAGACTACATATTACTTTTTCGATTCTTTTTCCTGTATCCATGAGTAATCATTTACAACTACATGTACCAAAATCAAGGCAGATTTCGACCATTCACAGAATGCCTGTAAACAACGACAAAGTAACTCATTTTGGAAATGTTTCGATTGGTTAGTGTGCTTTGGTTGGATTTGTGTAGTAAATAAGTGTGGGTTTCGATTCCTATCCTGGGCAACTCACCACACTACACCAGTAAGAGTCCTTGGGCAAGACTCCTAACACTACATTCACATTGCTTTGGATAAAAGCATCTGCCAAATGTTAAACGAGTAGCCAATCGGATAGTAGCTCCTTATGCCATTATATTACAGTTAATAGTTTTTAACCCCAGCTTAAACAGTCTAATTTACAATTTTTCATAAATATTGTGCTACTGTTTGAGCAGTTGGACTTTGGGTAAATACTGTGATGCACACTGTGCAACGTGAAACTGCCTTCAAGTACTGCAACACACATAAATATGCAATGTTGCCCAGCCCTAAACAACTGTAACAGAAACAGAACTAAGAATGAAAGAGACGGCAGAGTGAAAAAGAAGAACTCGAATGAAGGGATCTCAGGAAAGGGTGGGGTCTTCGCAAAGAGCTTGGGGAGGAGAGAGAGGGCATGAGAGTGAGGGACGGGATTAGAGCGAGAGACAGAAAGAGAGAAAAGAGGGAGGGAAGGATGAGGTTTGAGGGCTCTACCCAGAACCCCCTGGGAATCATTTATTTCTGCACTAATAATAAGGCAGAACTGGGTTGCCACAGCAACAGCTCTGCCCACTTCCTGCCAAGGCCCAGAGGGCTTCCCCACTTCCTGGCAGTGTCTGGGGATGACGCAGGAACTTCCTGAGTGCACCGGGAACACATGGCAGAGAGATGACACTTCACACTGCAGCTCACACTTCAGGTCGTGCTCTTGTTCACCGCTGAAAACAATGTGGATGTGTTCCAACAGGCCGTCAACATACCTCGTCCTGCTCAACTGACCCCATTTACACAGCGGCCGCTCTGTTCAAGGTGGGAACAGCACAATTCATCAGCAGATGGTAAAGTAACTTTGCAGATGCATGTACCTCTTTTCAATGCTTTGAAAACTTCATGGGGGACATGTAATTTTCAAAAATTTGAAAATTTATTTGCTGTTGACTGATTCAGTGTTGAGCAGTGATGGGCAATGTACTCTGATTCACCAAGCAATTTACCAAGGTGTCCTTCTCTAAGTACTTGATTTTTGCTATCAGATTTACTTTTATGAGGATCAGCATTTTCAAGATTACATGTTTGATCAGGCAAAACCAATAAATTAGTCTAATTATCCTTAATTTATTATGCGCTTAAAAACTCAGTCCTAGCTGTGTCACTATGACTGATAATAATTCCATGTACTTTTGAGGGAGAGGATATTAGGGTTTTATTAGGGCAGCAAACATTTTGGTGAAACTATTCAATTCTAAGACTGAATAGGTCTGCCATGAAGTGTCAAATAAAGTTAAAGTTAATGAAAAAGTGAAAAACTGAAAAAACAGTGTTCACTTTGCTTTTCTTGAGCTGGTCAGCAGAGACACATTCAAGAGTTTGAGCAGCTGCAAATCTGACAAAAAAGTGTTTGTGTTTAACTATTTCACTGTTTCTCTGAGGGAAATAAGACAGGCGCATTATAATCACTGTTCAAATATCAAGATGCCATATAAAGCATAATGACTTGATTTGAGGCCACTTGAAAACCATTTGATGCTCAGAAATTTCATGCCAAAGTGTAAAGAATAAATAACAGAATTCATTGTTCTCGACGAGCAACCGTTCTCTGCAGGTGAGAATGTTTAATTTTGTGGCCCAGTTACAATTTTTGCCCCAGTCTGGTTACATGTGTGGCTTTCAATCTAGATTTCTAGAAAATTACTGACAATTTTGCCCTGATTTTTTTAAGGTTTCAAAACTGCTTATCATTCCAGCCCCTAACTGGAACACAGTGTGGCCTACCGTTTAACCTTGTGTATTCCTAAAATACCTCTGAATGACTATTTTTCTTGCATTACACGACAGTATTGCTGGATAGTTCTGCTCAGAATTCATGAGAATGAACTGGCTGACCCAGGGTGGGACTTCAGAGTAAAATGCATGTTTATCATTTTGTGTCTTTGCCTGGGACAATTTAAAGAATGGCATCCTCGCATTCTCACATGTCAGTGGCGAGTCTTTGAAATAAAAACATTTTCAGAGGCCTAGAAAAATCCCCCTAAGGGCCATTGGATTTGGTAGCAGCACTGTAAAACATAATGGCAAGAAAGTAACAAGAGAAAACCAAAAGGAAGGCAATTCTTTGCCTATCTGCTACTCCCCCTCAACCAGCCCCCCTCCCCCCAGGCTCAGTGGTGTAAATACTCTGACAAAGCCGTATGGATTGATTGTGTTTTCTGTTAATCTCACACAACCAAACTAGGCAGGGTGGATACCCACAATCCCTCTCTCTTTGGGACAGCTCTCAGTTAGGATTTTGCATGTCTGCAGTTTTTGGGCGGGTCTTAGGAGAACTGACAACATTCAGAGGACTCAGTTCACAAATGCAGCCAAATGCATGTGTGTATGTAAACATGGACATCTTAGTGCTTTACTATTCAGTAAATTCTACTATGAAAATCTTAAAACCCCAGCCAGCTCCCATGCAGCACTTTATGGAATACACAAACAGTGGAGCAAGAACCTATACACTCAGTTTTATCAGATGGGAAGCAAACATATAATTTTAAAACTGACCTTCAGTTTAAATAATCGCATGAGCACAAGTTCAACAAAATGACATTTCATGTAGTTACATCAACTCTCCCTAAAACAAAAGAATAAGAGCAGTGAAAATGCCACACACTTTGATTTGATTCCATAAGTAATGCCAACACAGTGGAGTATATCTGTGATTCAGCAAAAAGTGTGCACACACACACACACACTCACACACACACACACACACACACACACTCACTAGAGTGTAGCTAGTGCTTAGTCATTAAATCCAAACTTGCTCCTCAAACAGAAATGAAGACCCTTCACTTTCAGTTTCTGCTCCTTCACCCTCATTTCTGTCAGTCACACACATGGCTCTAAGTACCACATGAACTGGCTTGAGAGCATACCTAACAGCTCTCAAAACCTAATAAAGCTCCTCTCTGGCACTCATTTAATTCCCCTACCACTCCTTCAGCAGAATCATTGCGGAATCATTGAAATCAACAGGGCCGCTTTGTCGAGACTCAGTCAACACGATCATTCTGAATGTTCCTACAGAAACACGTGACCGTCCAAAGCCTGAAACACTATTTACACAGCCGTGTGCACATATCCATAAATCCCAGCAACTGGAGGTGCAATATTACTGTTATTATTTCCTCCCAACCTTCTCCTACCCCCCTCACCTTTCAAAAGACACACACACACACACACACACACACAGACACACACTCCTGTTAGCGAGCATCAGAATTAAGCCTGCTTCATCATGCAGGCAGGCCGAGTCCATTTTCATTACAGCTCCGCCGTAAAGGACAGTGGGCTGTCAATCACGACCGTTATTGAAGGAGTGAGAGAGAGATGGCATTTTAATTATTGTAAGGAGCGAGCCCTGTGAGGTGAGCTTCTAAAAAGCCTCCTGGAATATTCCAGAATATTCCCCCCATTACCGGCCCATATATATGATAATGCAGATGTGAGAAGTGTGACGGAACAAGCGGGCCACACGCGCATGCAGCCGAAATGATATGTGATGAAATTAGGGCATCATTACCATGACACCTATGATGAACGATGCCCGGAGATGCAGGCACACATATGTGCGCACAAATATTGGGACGAAAGCACAGAAGACGCTGTTAATTACCCTGAGAAACGGACAAATAAAGGAGAAATAAGTCCCTCGTAAAAGATGAACTACACGCTACACATCCTTCACTCCTTCTGTACACTCACTGGAACTGGTATGTCCTTTAATGCCACACGGGTGTATGGATTTCTGCACTGAAGCTTTTGTGGCCACATAAACAAGCCTTACACTCTAACACAGGGTTTTCAGCAAGAAATGCCCTTCATCCCCAGGCCCAAACAGGGCCTTTTCATTTGTGGAACAGAATTTACAGCCTTTCGCACACAGCTGCAGGTTCTGTGTGTGTGTGTGTTGCCACAGCACTGCTGCATTGCATTAGTCTAAGCAAGTTTACAGCAGTGGGGAAATGAGTTTTTTTAAAAAATTAATCGTCTTCTCTCTACTCATTAGTACATTAGTGAGTGCGGAACAGAGACTGATAATGAATTGTTATCCCACAAGCAAAGAGAGAGAGAGGGAGAAAAGGAGAGAGAGAGAGAGAGAGAGAAAAAGAGAGAGAGAGAGAGAAAGACACCTTAGGGAAAAAGAAAACAGCTACATAGTGCTGAGTAACCTTTTTGTGTGCATGCACGTGTGAGAAAGTCTTGTAATTAACACTGCAAAACACATACATACCTGTAAACTACAATGTAAGATGTAAGAACAGCCATTAGGTTTGCTTAGAGGTCGCTTGTGTTGCTTTGCATTCAGTGTAAACGGCTTATAATTCATGTAAACGGCTAGAATGAGCACTGTCTGAAAATGTGCTGTACATTAATGTTAGTGTATGATCATCTCCACCCCAGTACATCAACCTCCGCTGGAAATTTGTTCATGTACATTGCTACTATGAAACATGAAAGCATTAACATTGCACTGGTACCTGGTATTGGCTGGCACCCGGACTTCATAACAAAACTGCTATCAGGGGAGAACAGGTTGGATCGAAGCATCTCTACAAAATACATAGTCCAGAACATGTGAAAGGATAAAAGGATAAATGTTTTGTGCTTAGAACTGACTTACATGTGACCTTTTGTTTCCTTTCTGCAAAATAACACTGAAGGCACAGCACTACATTTTCAACAACTGTAAATCATAATAATATATATTTTCTTATATATATATATATACACACATATGAATATATATATATATATATATATATATATATATATATATATTTCCGAACACAAATCTAACTGAGAGTTACAATTTGAACATTCAGCAGAATTTCCTTGCTTGTTTGAATGAGCTATGAGAGAGAAACAATTCTCATTATCTCTACTAGCCATCTTTTTAGAGCAGAGTGAATGGGTCGTGTGTGTGGGTGTATGAGCGACAGTGTGTGTTAATATGGTCATTAATGTGTTTAATTAATATGAGGTTTGCATGCAGTTTCCAGGGCTGCCTAATGGACGCTAATGAGCTGCACTTGTGTAAAGTTCAAAAACCCACTGAGCCAGTCTCTGAACGAACAGGCGAGAAAATACTGACACACGGCAAGTGTGTGTGTGTGTGTGTGCATGTATGTATGTATGTGCACGCTGATAGCTTGGACAAAGCTCTTTTTTAATGCTGCCACACTCATTAGAAGTATCTCTTTAAAGAAAGGATGAGCAAAACTGCCAAAAGGAGAGGAAACAGAGGGAAATGGTCACTTGGGCCTTTTTGATCCTTTCTGTTCCACCTTGGCAATTACTGTGCGTCTGATGCCAGCTTAGAACCATAGAGACACATGAGCGGTGCCAGAGGGATATGGATTATTACCACCTCTAAAATGTGTGTGTGCTTATGAGTCTATTTCCATACATTTTCTGGACTTCTGACAAAAGTCATGTTTCATTTTTTGTAACCTAAGAAGACAAAGTATCCATAGTATTCTTAAGTATTGAAGTATTAAATATTACATGGTACAGACCACCTTTTACTGCAATAATAGCTTTGGGGTAAGTTTCTACCAGTTCTGCAGACATTTTGCCCACTGTTCCTGGAAGATTTGCTCTGGGTGTTTCAGGTTGGTTGGACATTTATGGACCACAATGTCCTAAAAGTGCCACAGATTTCAAGGACTGAGATCAGGACTTACACCTTAGCCACTGAAGTACATGCACTTTTTTGTTGTGGCCTGTGTTTCTCTCAAGCTTTCGTTTTCAGCAGCTATTTTGCAGTATCTTACAATCCTTTCACCATCTTTCCATTCTTTAAATCTCTAGGTTAAAAAGTTTCCCCACAAAATGATGAAGAAATGTGTCATATACATGACGCAGCCACCCCCCTCACTGCATTGCTGGGACTGTGTTTGTTGAGGTATGGGCAGTGTTAGGTTAGCGCCACACATGGTGTTTGGAATTTTGGCCAAAAATCTCGATTGCTGTCTCACCTGACAACAAAACACCTCATTCTACATTTTAGCTGATTCACTTTGAGGCTTTTTGGCAAAACGTCAGACATGCTTTGATGTGTTTTTTCTTCAGTAATGGCTTCTTTCAAGCTCCGGAAATAGTTGACTGGTGCATCTTCACTTCACTGTCTCAGCCATTGAACTCCGCAGCTCCTTCAAAGTGATTGTTGGCCTCAGTCTGACTTCCCTCTCAAGTCCACTTCTTACTCCGACATTGTCTTTTGAGTGACGGCCTTTAGAATCACAGTCCAATGGTACTCTACTATTAGACTCTCCACTACTGTTGATGTGGATGCCTGGCGTGAATTTATCACGCAGTCAAATAGTCAAACCAGCTATTCTTTATTTTAACATTTTAGCATAACTGTTCTCAAAATGCCTTCACTGATAAAATGTATTGTTTTTGTAGCAGAGATTCTGAAAAGCAAGTAAAAAAACAAATATGAACATAGAAATAAATACAACACAATGAACCAGCACTCAAGTATTCAGATTGTTCAGGCCATCTCTAGTGTGTGCATTTGTGCGCGCAAACATGTTCAGTATGATTATTCTATGTGACATTAGGGAAGCTGGAAGAATTATGCCAAAAACATGGTCACTCAGATTGAAAAACACAGTTTGTATACTTAATATGCAACCATGCACACACTCACAAACACACACACTCCCACAGTTCATTAACTACAGGCACGTGTCAGATGAAAAGTTCATTTTCAGTAAATGTCATTCTCCAAATGTGGGTTTAATAATTCACACACACACACACACACACACACACACACACACACACACACACACACACACACACACAAGTAACTGTACAAGTATGCAGAAAATGTCAAATGGCATCAGGTGCTGCATTAGAACCTTAATCACTTCACAGGCAGGGGGAAGAGAGGGGGCAGCGAGAGAAGGGCTTGGGGGGTGCACGAATGGAATAAGAAGCAGAGTAAAGGTGGGAAAAAAGAAAGGAGAAAGAAGATGGGCAACTGTAGAGGAGAGAGAGGGGAGAATATGCAAAAGGAGAAGAAGTGGGCTTCATCATAAAGCTGACAGCACACTTCATTGGCAGATGCAATTACATTACATTTTTCTCAAGGCGTCTCTCTCTCTCCCTCTCTCCTGAAACAGCTGACTGAAACAAAGAGCCAGAGTGAGAGAGAGAGAAGAGAATATGTGATGTCATTAGTGCTGTTTAGAATGAGGCGCGCTGCTCCAGCAGGTATGTGAGCTGGCTCCCTGACAACATGACATCACCCCTCTCTTGCAAAAGCACACTCATAGCCACCTATTACTGTCCTTATGGAGTTTTTCCCACTCTCTACTGCTGCAACCTAATAATGCTCTGCCTACACCTAATCCTACCCCAGGCCTCAACCTCATGAACCAAAGTATAAATAAATTATACAACATCACTTTTTTGTTCTGGGGGAAACCAATAAAATGTGCCAATTACATCAATAAAATTCCTATATTTTTGAAGAAACACACTCACACACATTTTTTCTGTAAATTCATCCCAAAAACCTCTATCAACCCATTCAAACCACATCCAGCTCATTAACAGCTTGCTGATGTGGCTTAGGATTAACACTAAAATGAACAAAACGAGCAGCCATTTTACAGGGTTTTAGCAAACCGCCTCAGGGGTAACAAAGACAATCATAAATACGGAGGAATCCTTATGACTTGTGAATTGTGAATACTAGTCAAAGTGCTGTCTGAAATAACTGCCTGCAGATGTGACGTTTTGTGTGATTACTGACTTCTAGTGTTTGTTAGTTTGGTTTTAGATCCAGAGCCAAACTGAAGAGGAAAATCTGGACTTTAAACATGTCTTGGTTGGTCATGAGAAAGCAGTTACAGCCATGAGAAGAGTAAAAAGTAAAGTGTAAAGTGGCCATTATTGTCACGCTCGAGCACACAGTGTGAACTTCTTCTCTGCATTTAACCCTCTTACCCAAGTGAAGGAGTGGGCAGCTGACCATGCAGCGCCCAGGGAGGAGAGTGTGGGGACGGTACCTTGTTCAAGGGTGCCATTGGCAGTCCTGGGATTCAAACTCATGACCTTCTGATCACAGAGGCAACTCCCTAACTTTCAGACCACCAGTTAATATGCTGTATAATGATCACCATTTGACCACAGATCCAAAAGTAGTGTTTTATAGTAATATTGTAAATTAATGGACAGAACACCAGTGCTATGTAGGTTTAACAAGAAAATCTACATATAAAGCTACTTGTAAGTCACTTTGGACAAAAGTATCTTCCAAATTAATGTAATGTAATGTACTTTTTCATGAAAAAGGAAACCCATGGTTCTGCTGAAGTTGTCTTAAAAAAATTAATATAAGGATCATTTCCTAACCTTTCTTACCAGTCTCTTTAATTTCAAGCATAACGAGGATCATGTTTTTGAATTCCCCTTGATTCTTTTTGTTTTTTTGGGCCCGTTTGTAGACTCTTGGCACTGTAGTTCGGTGTTTCTCATCCCTGGTCCTGGAAGCATACTTTCCCTGTCTTAACACACCCACTTCAGCTCAGTACGGGATTATTAATGAGCTGATCAGGTGGATTAGGTGTGTTGAGAGCAGCGGAAACACTTAAATATGCAGGCCAGAGTGCCTCCAGAACCAGGGCTGGGAAACATTGCTCTAAATGGTATTTTAGATAACATACTGGCCAATAACACCGTGTGTGGGTTTAAGGAACGTGTTATGAAGTGGGATCATATAGAGAATCGACTGCCAGGCACAGACAAAATGTGATATTGCAATACCTATCATGGCTGTCCAGTCCTACATAGTACATACCTGACTGAGCTTCTTCATAAAATGTTCAAACACACACACACATTACATTTTTCAGATTCTCTCTTGAGTACAGCAGTTTCCAGTGGAAGAACAGCAGAGGCATTCGGATATATCTTCAATCAAATGCCAAAGAGCGAGAGAGAGAGAGTTAACAGGCTGGAACGGCACAGCACACAGAACTGACTGCCTGCACTCCAGTCACACACAACCTCTGCAGCAAACTGTGTGTGTGTGTGTGTGTGTGTGTGTTTTAGGGGTTGCACAACTACTGATTTTCCCTACTTGACTAGCCATCGTGACCTCTCTGAAACAACCAGTGAAAAGTATTTTGTTAGCGGCTTGCTATCAGGCTCTATTGGGAGATGCTGGGTTTTGAGGTTACAGGAGAGTTTGTGGTTTATTTTAGGTTCTCTCTGATGTAAACTGCATGCTAAGAATCACCACACTTTTCAGTATCTTTCCTTATTAGGATCAATCCAAATTCTAGCAACAAGGATACCATTCCTGTACTGCAGAGGCCATTGAGCCTTTCAGAGCCAGAAGTAGGTGTTGGACTGGAAAAGTCAACACTATACCATTTTAAAAGAGTCATTAGAAAATAAAGCTGGAAGCCGTTAATGGCATATGATACCCTCAAATGTTTGCTGACCAGTACACTGGACAAGTTTGTTTTGTTTCTTCAAAACACTGATTGGTCAGTTTGCAGTTACTAAGACAGCACTTTCCTATTCAAACAGGCAGTTCTCAAAACCTACATGGTGTGGTATAGGAGATTATTTCAGTGTGGTTTTCCACAGCCTGCAGTGGAATAGGGTTTATGTATAGCATTTCCACACCAACAAAGCACGTTACTATTGTTTTCTTCCTGGAATGTGTTCTTGGTCAACTGGTACCACAGCACTGACTAGTGGATTTAACATCTGATCAATCCAAAAAGTGGATATTTACATTTCATTTCCCGATGAGATGAGTGGAATATTTATAAAATTCAACACTTAACATGTTCTTTGTTTATCATTCTTTGTATAAACACCTCCGTTTGAGACAGGGATGTTGTACTCCACTCCATTCTGAGAATTCTGGAAAAGAACAAACACAGTTAACTGATTGGTTTATCATGTGTTAAGTAAATACATTTTACTAAAGATGGTTAAAGTAAACATGATTCTTGTTAGCTGAGGAAGTTTCACAGACGTAGTGTAGTTGGGGAATCTAGCGAGTAAGAGTGTGTCATATTGTACCGTTCACGATAATCCCAGGATAAGTTTGACCCGGGGTAAAAATGGATATTGCATTATTCCGAGTTGGTGGTGTAAGGACGTCACACCGTAACTTGGTGGAGGGAGATGGCAGCCCAGGCCATCCACTTTGTTAGTGTGGAAATATTTTGGTTTTAAAAGAGCAAATGTGGATCAAACCACAGTCATGTGTGAGACTTGCTACCAGCCTGTGACGATCTCAGGTGGAAATACATCAAATGTATTCAGCCACCTGAAGAATAAACACATCCTTCAATATGAAGAGAGCCAAAAAAAACAGAGAGAAGAACTTGTGACTTCTAACACGAGTAACAAAGTAAATTGGTTCATCATGGCATTTCTGAAGCTTTTGCGAGTTACATACCTAACAACTAGAGCCCGACCGATTTATCGGCAGGCCGATATTATCGGCCGATATTAGGCATTTTCCAAACTATCGGTATCGGC
>JBBPCZ010157348.1:0-17969 GCA_037974445.1 Brycinus macrolepidotus | reverse complement strand
TATAATGAATACTTTTCAAATATACTTTTTGAATACTTTTATTCCCAATAAATTTCACGTTTTAAACATTTATGTTCATGTGTACATGTTTATGCTTATGAATACACACATAAAAATACATAGTCAAAAAGTGTTCAAATTTGCAGTGGATATATGCACTGAGGTAAATTAACAAAAACAAAAGCATCTGAAGACTTATTTCCCTTTCTTGTATGTGTGATATAAAAAAAAAATGTATTACATGTTTTCTGTCAGAAACCCTCCCCCCCAAAAAAATCCCTAAATGTATATATATATATATTTTTCTTGCAGCAAGGTGCCTTGGCTGGGATTAGTGACTCTACATAACCACCATGCCTTTGACAGCATCTGTTATCAGCGGGGTGCAGAGATTGGTGCTGTATGAGACAAGGGCTGTACGTATCTTTTTGTATGACTCATCCTGCAAATGAACAGTAGTGATGTCTTAAATGAACTGTACTTCAAACTGATTCACAAGACCAACTGAATCAAATTTTTTTTTTGTAGCATCTGTGCTACTGGTCACTAACCTTACTCCTGATCTACTTTCTTACTCCGTGTAACACATCTGATCTAGTCAGGACAAGTAGGTAGATCTCTAGGAGCAGAGTTAGTGTAATGTTTATGGTCGTGTTGTTCGCTGAAGGATTCTAATTAAATTTAGCTAGTAGTTATTCACTATTTAACCAAAGGCAGTCTAAAATAATAAAATGCTACCCTGTGACATTAAATTGGCTCATATTTTATATTTTCATCCTGTGGACTATTTTTTATTTTGTTCATCAGTGAATAGAAGCAATACTGCAGCTGATCATTTCAAATCCGGGACACTGGAGGGCAGTCTGGTTCTGCTTTCCAATGCTTTGTGCAGAAAATGCTGTCTTGGTCCTAAGTCTTTGTACGGTTCAGTATTCTGATCGTCATGTTTTTACCCCTCTCCACTCTGTACACCGTTTTGTAACTGTAGTTGTTTAAGTGCTTTTAAACCTAAAGGAATAGTTTGGAGAACAATAAAATTTACCCAATTTCAGACTTTCTCCCTGATCTACCAACTACACCAAAGTTTATTTGGTGTCCAAATTTTGCTTCTTTAGTTTAATGCTGTAGCTACAAGGCTAATGTTGCTAACAAACACTAGAAGTCAACAATCACCCAAACAGCCAAAATCATTACTGTTAAAATGTATTACCAAAACTCTCTTCCTGCCCAAACCACATCCATAACTTAATTAAGGCCATGCAGACTTGTGGATGTGGTTTAGAACTCAGTATATATCCAAAAGAGATCCGCAAGTCTGTGGCACTTCAGTGAAGATCTGGACCCATTCTGGGCAGGTTGAAGGAAGTTTTTGTGATGTATTTTTACTGAAACAATGAGGGCTATATGGGTTCATGTGTTTGTTAGCAATTTTTGTCTCCTAGCTGCATGACTAACATATGGAAGCAAAAAAAATTTGGAAACTACAGATATCTGATCAGCTACATCTGAGGTAAGTGGAAAAATAATTAAGTTTGATTTTTTTTTTCTCTGAACCTTTAGTCCTTTAGTAATTCTCAGTCTATCCGATCAATCCTGTAGTGTGAACATTTGCTTACACTGTGCTTTGGTGGGTTTGAAGGAAGTTTTTTGCTTTTCCATTTTCAGATTTTGCACATTACAATGTTTATTTCTTTAGGGATAATGAACCTGTGCCCTGTACTAACATGCACTCATCCCATTATGGGACAACAACAAATTAACAAACAGCAGCACAAACATCTCTCACCTGTTCATGACTAGGGAAGAAGGGGGAAAAAAAAGACCACATTCGTTGATGCTTCTGCGGTGTTTGCACAGCAAGTACCCAGCAAATGTGGAATGATGATGTAATATGTGTATGCACAGTAGAAGAAAACTCATGGATTCTGATCTGACCTTAAAATCACATGGCTGAAGATTAGTGCATCCAATCCAAAATCACATTCAAAAGTGGCTAAAATCTGATTTCAAAAGATTTGTTTGTCCACAAAGTTTTAAAAAGATTAGATGTTTGTCACATTAAGGCAAAGAACTCCAAAAACAAACAAACAAAGATTTGTGCAAGAACATCCTGGTAAAGTGAATGTAGCCTTGTATATTGGTCTTAAATGTTCAGTTAATATGTGCGTGTGCTAGTAGAGAAAACAGGCAGATCAGTACAGTGCTGAGGGTGCAGTATTTGACTGCATTGTAAGAGTTTGAAAGAGAAATGTGTTATAGGCAGTGTGAATTTAATAGGATGGTCTGTGCGGAACATGTCAGCCAGTCAGTGCTGTACAGTAACAATACTGTTATTCTCTGTTCATTTCCCCCCCACATTTATACAGATATTACATAATAGTGACAGAAAGGCCTTTTATTGGTTAGCTGCTATGCTAGCAAATTTGCCACTCTGTACACTGGTGATGGAGTTCATTAAAAAGACTTTGTACCATTTTGTGCCATTTGTGCCATTTAGTGCGTCTCCAGGCAGGAAATCAACTGAGAGTAATGGCCTTAGCTTGACCGGGGTCTCCTTGGGTGCATGAGCTGCAAACAGTTCTTAATCTGTGAAAATGTAACTATTTCTGTAATTCTTCTGGCTATTATGGCTTTAGTGTAAGATAAGATAAGATAAGATAAACCTTTATTAGTCCCACAAGTGGGAAATTTGCGTTGCCACAGCAGAAAGTGGACAGTACAAAGATAAGAGCAGCAAAAATGAAGAACAATAGATTAAAAACTATACCACAGTACAGTATAAAAAGTACACTATACAGACAATCTAGAAATATAAATATGGATGTGTGTATTGAAAAATATATATGTATATGTAAACTTGGATAAGTATATGTATGTATGTATACATTTTGTATATGTATGTATATATGTACGGAGTGGATATATAAATATATGTAAGAACACTGTGGATATATATATATATATACACAGGTGCGCAATGGAGTGACAGGCATTGACAAAAACAGTAATAATGCACCAGAAGAGTTGCACCTTATAACTTTTTAAATTGCGTATTTCACCCAGTAGTGTATTATGGTACCCTCTGCCAGTGATAATCTGATCATTTGTTTCTTCCCCCCATCCTTCCACAGAGATATTTTCTTGTGGGGAGTAATAATGCTCAGACTAAGCATCGTGTTTTGAAGATTGACCGCACTGAACCGCGAGACCTGGTCATTATTGATGATAAGGTGAGTTTCTTCATGCTAATTGACTTGTTTCTATTATGTAATAGCATATGATAGGATATCGTGCAATTTTTCACCTCTTTGTTGCAAATGCAGCCGTGTAGTCCAGCTGATTAGATATGCATACGCACAAACTAATGGGCTTGGAGTGTTGTGTTTGCATGAGCATGAGTGGGCAGTTGTGTGAGCGGTGGAGTGATGAGTCTCCGTCAGCCTGAATTTGAATTTTCAGCATTCACTCTATATCACTGTGATACACATATGTGGTTGTCTTTTTCTCTGAAATACATTTTATTCTAATTTGGCATTGCAACTATAATTACTTGTCATAAATATTAATATTGACTGAATGGTGATTTTCCTTACACATGGTGAATTGGATGCAATACTGTAACTGTCAGTTTCTTGTCCATTCATCACTCATGCTGATAACGGGAATTAAATAGAGAGAAAAAGGGAGAGCTTGCCAATGTGGTTTAGTCATGTATAATTTTTGTATTCATTGCAGTTACCAGAATGTAAATGTACAGTGATTTCTTGATACCATCTTAAAAGCTGCATAAAAACATCCAGAAATATGTACATAATAACAAAATAGTTTTTTCAGGAACACAAGCTTTCTTTTTTCTTCTCTTTTTTCTTCTTTTTTTATTGTCTTGAATTGACAGTTGATGCTAGGACTGCAGTTAATTTTCAACAAAATGCAATAATTAAAATATATTAAAAACATACCCAAAAAAAGCAACTTGAAAATCCGATCCCTTTACCTCTTTTATGATTCCACAAACAAGAAGTTCACTACCTTTTATCTATTCATGCTAAATGCTAGCTATTAACCAGTATCATGCTGTTCCATTATATGTAAAACATCATGCAAAAATAGTTTGTCTGTTTTTTTTTATCTTAGCTAAATGGTCCTTTCCTGAGAATACTGACATTGTTTGACCATGTTGATTGTCAGAAGTATAGGTGGTGAGACTCAAGGCTGTGTTCAAAATGGTACTCCGGTACTCAGAAAGATGAATTGTCAGTTTAGCCAAATGTACCATTATGCTAGAGCTGTCTAGGTGATATACTGCATCCCATAATTGCAATACACAACAGTAGATAGCAGCGTTTACTATATAGTGACAAGAAGGCTAGGAAAATGAGACGAGTCTGATTGGCTCAGGTCCTGGTGTTGGTAAAGTCTAGTCGCACCCCTGCTCTGTAGTACAGCACATGGTACATGATGATAGTTGTGACACACTGGATACTATATATGAGAAGTTGCGTCCACTATACCGTATATGCTGGTGCAGTATGAAGTATACAGCCCACATAATGATAATCTTTAATTACCTGATGCAGCTTATAAATTTCCTACTGCTCCATTTCTAGTCAGCTGTCATGCACTTACATTTGTTCTCTAGAGAGCTTGCTGGCTTTTGTTTGCAGCCTTATTCTGTCACAGCTGACTATATCTTGTGTCCTGGCATTTAAAAAAAATATGTGACTTTGAAAAAATTGTAAAAAACATAGGATCTCAAATGTGACTACTTCCTCATTCACTGAAATGAATTAAATTAAAAAAAAAAATTATTTTAAGATGACGGTTAAAAAGATGTTTTATCTGCTTTCCCACTTCACTTGTTTCATTCAAGAGTATAAATACAAAAGCAAAATAGATGGACAAATTTGTACAGTCACATAAAACAGTAATAATAAATAATTATTATATTGTAATAATAAATAAATAACTCTTTCCTTTCATTCATTAAAGTCAAACGTATGTCTTGGTTTTTTGTAATCCTGAAAATATTTAATTATTTCAGCTCTGCTTGGTACTTGGTATGGCTGCAGAGTATATCTGTAGGATCATGTTAATGCACACTACTGCTATATCAGTGTTGGGGAAAACCAATGTGAATATAACAATTTAGTCTCCACCCTTGGTATTTACAGTGCCTTCTTAATTAATTTTTACTCTATCCATTGACTATTTTATTGAAATATATGTACCACATGTTTTCACATGTACAGTTCAGTTGCGACATGAAAACAACAATTAACCTCTTTGCTTTTGTTTTTTTTGTGTCTATTAGCATGTTTACAATCAGCAAGAGGTCCGGGAGCTTCTGGGAAGGCTGGATTTGGGAAACCGAACAAAGATCGGACAGAAGGGGTCCTCTGGTCTTTCCAGAGCTGTGTCTGCTTTTGGCGTTGTGGGTAAGGCTCTGTAATATCAAGGGAATTAATTAATCTGGGCATTCACACCAGTCAAGGAGCAGCTTAGTTACCTCTTTGTGAAAGGGACAGCAGGGCCTGTCGATATTGGAGTAGCTTGACCCAGTAACTATGAACACTAATTTATGATATGATCTAATTTATCATTCAAGTATCGTTCATTAATTGATTTACTTGTTTCAAACTTTAGCAAAGCACTAAGATTCCCAAACATAACTGAACTTTTAAACATGTGGAGTGATGTGATATCCTACATTTGAGTTGGTAAACTTTGCTGGTTGAACACATGCTACATTTTAGCACATCATTAAACCACAGCATCAGGTTCAACACATCAAACAAAGCAGCTTTGTCTTTCGGGAAAAACATTATCATGTCTCAGATGATGGGCGATAAAACGATAACGTCAGTTATCGCGTTCTAATTTTCCTCAGTAGATATTTAATGTTCAGTAAATGTCTGACATAATTAGCCCTTTCTCAGCCATCCAGTCACCAATTTTAAATGACAACCTAAGATACAGTTTGATATAATTGGTTCAGAGGTTTGTGACAGGAAATTGTTTCAAATTTTAACAAAATATTGTGAGTAGAAGTCTTACAATCTTCATTGCACTCTGGGAAACAGCATGGTTGATAAATGGACGTAAGCTGAGGTGAGGTAAACTTTTGATTACTATATCTATTTATTCATTTTTATCTGTTATAAATGATATATTTTCAGCTCCAACTTTCCACAATGCAAGTGACAGATGTATTCCCAATTTAGTCTTACTAGAACCCATTACTGAATCACGTATGTCTGCTTAAATGAGAAATTTACAAAGCTGGATTTTATCAGGCAGCAATTAATAATCCTTTAAACTTGAAAGTGAATAATGAAAAAAATTGAAAAATCAAGATCTTGTGAGTGAAAGTGAGTGAAAGTGATCATTCGGTCATACGTGAACACACCACAGCACACAGTGTGAACAGCTTGAAATTCTTCCTCTGCATTTAACCCATTCACCAAGTGAAGCAGCGGGCAGATAGGAACACAGTGCCAGGGGAGCAGTGTGTGGGGACAGTACCTTGCTCAAGGGTACCTCAGAGGTGCCTAGCAGTCTTGTGAACCACAAACTCATGTCATATCACTGCATTGTTTTGAAGTGTGCTTAATACAGGTTAAAATATTAGCTAAATAATAAAATAGCAGGTTTGTATAAATCACTAAATAAATTGGCATATTATTATATATAAATTATAAAATGATTACATTTCTTTTTGTTAATAAATTTTTATTGCTTTAAGGCAGAACAAAACAATCACACTTAACACAAAACAATGCAATGCTTGATATGAAAAGAGGTCAAATAAATAAATACATGAACAGTAATGGAAAAAAGTGGGGGGGCACAACAAAAAAAACACTGCAAGTCATTGACAGTCTGTCTTACGCATGGCTGACACATAAGGCTTGTACACAAGGAATTATAACATTCAACCTTTAAAGAAAGTTAAAGCAGCTGACAAGTTATTGATTGTTCTTGGAGTGACTTTATGGAAAATTATTATATTAAATTATTAAGTTATCATTTTCATCCAAAATGTCATGATACTGCTCTCAGGGTTTTTTTTACTGATTGCCTTTACCTACAAGTAAAATACAAAGTAGTATATGTCTTATGCATACAGCAGTTCTAATTATATGTTTTTATTAGTAAACAAAACACCCATCCTTGCCATCCTATACTCTCTTGTGCATGTACAGAAGTTAGAACAGAGATATTGTTGGTATAATGTTCTCTGTTATGTTATTTGATTTGCTGTGGTGCTATCCTTTTTTTTAGAGAGCATAATTGTAGAGGAATACCCCAAGGGCCTTCTCAGCCTTCATAGAAGACTGCATAATTTTAATTTCAATTAAGAAAATACATGTCTGTGTTTATGCAATAATTGTCTTTGAATTTAAACTGCAATCACTGCATTAATATTCTTAGTTCTTCATTATGTGTTTTATTTTTTTTCTCTCTCTCTCTCTGTGATATCTAAGTAGCTATAACTAAGTGAACTCTGTCATTAGTTAGGCCTTCAGGGACTGCTTTGAAGCCTTACCCTGTCAGATTAATTAGCAAGTGACAGTGGAATCAATCAATCATATTTTGATTTCTAATTTTGTGAGGGGAAAAATGGTACTCTGGGCCTTCTGGAAAGCTCTATGCCACGCACCTTCCTGAAAGAGTCACTTTGGTAAAATACATGTTAATATATATATTAGTATATGTTAATATATGTTAATATAAAATACCTGTTACAAACTTGAATGTCTTTTCAGGCTCTAGGTGTCCGTTACAATGACCAAAAAATGTTCATGTGCAGTGCTGTTAGCTTAGCACTAACAAATTACTAGAATCTTGAAGGGGTTTACAGAAATTAACAATCATTGATGTCCCTTGTTTTTATAGTTGTCTTTTGATATTTATCATTCTAACTAAAGGGCTAGTTCTAATCATCACAGATTGCCACTACATAATCATACCAGATTTTAAGTACCATATTAGCTACAGTGACCACGTATACTATTTGACTAAGACTTCACCCTATTTATTTTATTTTTCTAATTTATTAGGTTGACTCCAGCCTATTTGTTTTACTTTTCTAAGTTATGAGGTTAAATACTTAAACATTAGGTGTTTAATGATACACTCAAGCCACGATTCTAATCAGTTCCTGATAGTGGGTTCATGTTTTGTTATTTTCAAAATATTTAAAAAAAAAAATTGAAATGCAGAAAATGATGTGTATGTAATTTGCTAAGTAGATTACAGCTGAGATACAGTAAAATTGTGACAACATGAAAATGCTGCAGTGCGTTGTTGACCCATGGTCCTGGTTGTTTGAAAGCTATTTAAATAATGCGGTAGCATTAGAAATCATAACTAGTAGAATGCCTGTTGGTCAGGTGAACATTTACATTTCTACGATATCACAATGATTATGATACATTTGTAAACCTAGTAAACATGTGCATGTTTTCCATGATAAAGCACATGTAAGTAGGGGTGTTGCTAGACATAAAGCTCTACTGGGGCATAGGCCCCCCACCCTCCAATACCCATATCATTTTTTGGAAAGCCTGCTGCATATGAAATGAGCTGTAGTATGTGCTGTTCCAGCTTCCCTTGCTTAGCTCATTGTTATTGCCACTGCCATACTCCTACCGAAGCAACTACGGGTAAAAGTAAAAATGTACAGATTTATTAATTAATGTATGAAGATGTATGAACATTCTCAGCATGTTTTATGGCAGAAATGGCATACCTGTATATGCAAAAAATAACAAACTGTGCAAAAATGTTGTGCATTCTTCTACAATAATAATGAATAACGATACATAATTATTACAGTTTCAGAGCAAGGGACATATCACCCACGTTAAATAAAGTATACTGTATATAATAAAACTAAACAAAGTATTCCCCAGCAGTCTATCCTCCTCCTCCTCCTCCTCCTCCTCCTCCAGCACCCTGCTCCTGATTTTCTGCAGCAGCAACATCCAAACAAACACAATCTGCTCAACTATAACCTCTGCAAATTTATATAATTCAGGCATTTACATTTAATAGACTTGCAGGTACCATTACGTTAGCTAGGTGTCTTGTTTTTCACCAACTACAGCCAGACCTTACCTCCCTCATCCCTCCTTACTGCTTCCCTGTCTCGACTTCTACAGAAATCATCCAATTATATTTAAGTTAGTATAAAATTAAAAACGTACTTTTGTCGCATCATGTTAACATATCTCAATTCTAAAATTGTACTCGCGTTGACACATGGAGAGCTGTACGCATGCGTGTCATAGTTCACCTGCTGTACATGAACACTGACTATAGTTCACCTGCTGTACATGAACACTGACTATAGTTCACCTGCTGTACATGAACACTGAATATAGTTCACCTGCTGTACATGAACACTGAATATAGTTCACCTGCTGTACATGAATACTGACTATAGTTCACTTGCTGTACATGAACACTGACGTCCATAGATGCACAGAATGCTTCTGTTTTTGGTTAAAACTACGTTGCAACACTTTGCAGTAGAAAAACATCCACTCTTTTATAAATCTAAAGATTGCACTGCCAATTGAATTATTTTGTTGCTGAAAGCATGTGCCCCAGTGATTGGGCTCCAGCGACAACCTTGGATGTAAGGTAACTTTAAAACACATTTAAGGTACTGAATTGGACCTTAAGGTCCATTTTGTATCTTTGAGGGTAAATTTAAGTGTTTTGTACTCTGAGGGACAAAAATGTTTTTTTTGCTAAACTTTTGCAAAAGAGATTTCTTTAAGTGTATGTATTTATATTTTGAAAATTAGGAAAGTGAACTTTTTTTGCCCGTTAACAGAAGGGTCTTATTGTATGGTTAACATGGAAACAGTTCCCAATGATGGAAAAAATGTCTTGCCAGTTTTAAAACCTCTTGTCCGTTGTTTTATTTCATGTTAACCATAGCAACACACCAAAATTCCCAAACGAAACGTTAAAATGAGATGTGATAAACTTAATGAATACTACTTTTACTGTACCTAGCACAGATGATGCAGTTTCGGAAATGCAGCTGTTGAGCTGGATTAGTTGAACAGGCTCAGCTGTTGTGAAGGCCAAAAAGCTGTCTGTTGTATTATGTACATTTTAGCACATGCACAGACTACAGTGTGATGTTTCACACGTTAAACAAAATGGCTTTAGTTCTCCATTAAGCTAAGTGACTAAAGAGACCATGTAATTGGACTGTAAAGTTGTGTGGTTTAAATGTTTATAAAGTATCACGGACAATGTGTGCAGAAGAATTAGCAGAAAAGCTGTGCTTACAGAGATACTACTACTACTACTACTAACAGTATTTGCAAATTTCGCACTTGTGGGACTAATAAGGGTTTATCTTATCTTATCTTAGTATTGCAATATTTCTTTTTCTAGTAATTTTAGACATACCCTAACCGCGAAGCCACACGAGAGCATACAGTTCATTGTTGTCAGATAAAAGGTAAAATAGGAAAAACGTTGACTGAGCAAACAGAAAAATGATTTTTGTCTTATGGTCTTCTCAAATATTATATAACACATTAAAATGAAAAAGAAAAAAAAAAACAAATATAAAAGCAACACCCTGAATGGCCTAGGAGTGTGATAGAGGTGTTTGAGATGGAGTGGAGAATATGACAACAGTATGATGCTGTCGGTCTTGACCTACATAGATTATGCTGTTGAGTATTGATACAAAGGACATTAGCTCATAGCCCAAACTAGCAAATAGTGCTTCTGCTCTCTTTCTATCTCCCACCATAATTAAGCCTTACGCAACCCAGTGATGACATTGAACTGCTCTCCTCAGGGGAACAGAAGGATTATGCTTAAAATGACACACACACACACACCCACACACACAGACACACACACACCTACCTATATAACACAAATAGTCCCTCTGAGTCCAATGTGTGCCATGAAAGACTGGATTGGCCTAGTAATGATGGACCTACTTTTCAGACATTTCTCTTTCGGGGAAAAAAATGACCAGGGAACTACACGCCAGCAGTGCCCACATCTATTTATTTATTTATTTATTTATCTATCTTTTGCTTATCATTATGTATTTGTCCTGGAACATTATCTTAAAGCATTTGGGAGGTTTTGTACTTGCCTCGTTCATTCCGAGAGCCGTAAACACTATAATGTGGCACTTTGGTTAGTCATGCAAATCTGTGTCATCTTGCAGATCTGACAGGAAATGAGCTGTTGTGCTCTTCAGCATATAATTTATGAATGTTACATAAAATAATGCTTCTCCAGACTTGAACATTTTTCTTTGATGCTACAGTGTCGCTGTGATGTTTGTCCCTGTGTTGTCTGCTGAAAAAAACTAGAATTGAAGCTAATGACTAGCCTAGTCTTTTATGTGAAGGCGATAAAGCAGCTACATGAATGTAACCAGCAGCTACATGAATGTTACTAGAAGTAAAAAACAAACTGATCAATTGAATGTTTTGGTTATTCATTCTTAGTCACATTTAGAAACTTAAGAAAAAAACATTTAATTAGTGAAGGTCCACACTCATTCACATGGCTACTATGGGTCATACTGTGCAGTAAGATAGTCATCTGTTCTCTTGCAGGTTTTGTTCGTTTCCTAGAAGGTTACTACATCATTCTGATAACCAAACGTCGCAAGATGGCAGATATAGGGGGTCACTCCATCTATAAGATAGAAGACACAAACATGATCTACATCCCTAATGATTCAGTAAGAGTAACACACCCAGATGAGGCCAGGTGAGTGGGAGCTGCAAGTTTATTGACATTACATTGTCCTCTCTCTCTCTCTCTCTCTCTAGCGCTTTCTTGCTCTCTTGCTCTTTCTCTCTCTCTGGGTCACAATAACCTGAAGTGGTAATTCACATGTCTCCTGCTCCTCCCCTGTATGTGTGTGTCAGTGAGTGTGTGGTCACATTGACTGGTGACCTGATTTTGACAAGCTGCTGTGACTTTGAGAGGTGGAGCCAAACACAAAGCTGTTTATTATAATCACATAAATGGCCAGTACATTTTCATGTTTTCTTTCTTAAAAGTGCTTAAAGCCTGTGAAATTACTACAAGTTTCTAAAATCAGATTTTATTACTTTTAGTATAAAATTACCAATATTAGTTGTGTACCATTATTTCTGGTGTTGAATAGCATTAAATTTGCTGCAAAATGCATATTGACCTGCTTTTAAAATTTAGACTCAGCACAAAACAGCACTGACTCCTGACCTTCCCCTGCTAACTTGGGTGTCTGTAGCTCTGCCCTGAATTAAATAGAAGCCTGTCATATATGAGGCAAAATTCACAACTTATAATGGAAAGGATTGTTAAAGAAATTGTAGGTAATTTTGGGCCATTTCTAATAATCTGTTCCTCGACCATATATATCATATATGTCATAAATTGTATGTATCTGTAACTTATAAATTTGTTTGGGACTGTGTAAACCCTGTTTACTTGAGCTGATTGGGCCAGCTCAAGTACAAGTTAATGTTGAGCCCTGCAGTTACTTTCAGCTGAGACTAAATTTGAATGGACTGTGAGATTCCACCAAAAATAACTTGTTTGTTGTTTGTCCTCTTAATGAAGTAGATCTGGCTAATGGGTGGTCACGCTGAAAGTGAAAGTGCAAGTCAACATAACGGTCATTAAGTACAATCTGTTCATTTTTCATCATCAGGAAACAAAAACCAGAAACTATGTATTTATCAGAAACTTACACAGAAGCCTCAACAACTAAATATATTACAGCTCTCAAAGTGAAGGAATGAACAAATCTGAAGCAAGAGTGAATCTTGATTTTCTTATTGATGACCGCTTACATGGTTGGTGGTTTACGTAGTTGTTAAGAGCTCCATTTTCTCTTGTGTACCTTTAGATTTTTAGTTTTCTTAGTTTTTGAAACTATGTTTTTCCTTCATTTTCCTTTGACTTTCCCTTTCCTTATGCAAGTGGATCTTATGTCTGATCTCCTCAGAAATATCTCCTTTAGCCATTGTAGAGATGGGTTGTTGCTTGTATAAATATGTGTCTCTTTAAAGGGTAACAAAGTCAATGAGAGCTTTTGGAAGAGCTTTTAATGGGATGACACAGCTGTAACTTGTTGGATTTGAGATTGGAAATATGGAGAGTTGTACTTGCAGTAGGGACACAAACGTCAAGTGTGGACAAATTAAATGGTGATAGATTTGTCGTTATACTTTGAGTTGGAGGCTTTTGCATAATTTATTTTGGTGATTTGATTTCCAGTGTGCTGATTGCTACTTCCAAAAGGGTAAAGGGTAAAGGGGCATTTGGCTGACACTCTTATCCAGAGCGACTTGCAATCATTAGTTACAGGGGCAGTCCCCCTGGAGCAACTGAGGGTTAAGTGTCTTGCTCAAGGACACAATGGTAGAAAGTGGGGTTTGAACCTGCGACTTTGTGGTCATTAGGTTCACAGGCAATTACCACTCCTATTGCATGATTAATAATATGTCTCATTTTACCTGGGTTGCTGTTTTTGTTGCTTGCTTACGGCTTAGGTGCCCCTCTGTAACCCTTTCCTGTCTGTAACCCTTAATATATCTCCACAGATATGTGAGAATGTTCCAGAATGTGGATCTGTCCAGTAACTTCTATTTCAGGTAAGTGCACTGTGACGTTTGCCATGGAGCAAGCAGGATGTAACATTTCAAGGTGTGTAGTGTGTGTTTGTGTGCATGTGCGTGTTGCAGTACATCTTGTTCAGAACACAGGATATGATTGGGTCTTAAATTAGCAGCACCTGAGGTCAAGAGTTATTCTCTCTTTGTAACTGGATAACGAGCGTAGAGTTGATACAAATCACAGTTATGACACAACTGATCCTTGGTGATATTTGGTTACATTCTGTCTGGAGTCTGTCCATTTCTAGGTTTGTATCTTGTATGGAGCCCAGGAACGATGTATTAAAGATGATATCCTATCCACCTGTGTGGTTCCTCACGTGTCTGTTTAGCTAATTTTTCTTCTTTTTGTCTGTCTGTGTAAAACCATGCCACTGTAGGATGCATTGCGAACTCATGTCAAGCTCATGTAAAATAATATAATTCCTGGTTTATGAATGGGGTACAGTAGTACTTAGTCAACCAGGTTTGTACTTCATTTTCCAAATATGCCTGGCTCGGGTCAGGTTCAAAATTAACGTTCAGGTTCTCACAGCCGGTTTCTCACTTCTAATAGATTTTCCCTGCTTTCGCCTCTATTTTCTTAACCTTGAACACTCTCATGCGCCAGTGTCTACTAAGCCCATGAGAAGAGCTCAGTATAAAAAGTTTGGTCTCTTAAAACATATGGTATGTTGTCTGAAAGTAGTATTTGATGAGAATCATTTTATATTTTATCTATCAGTGATCTAAAGACTGACATTACTGCATGGTATCTAACACATTCCTGTTGGGTTTTATTATGATACAGTTAGGGTCAGTTTTGGACAGAATGTTTTTTGGTCTCAGGTACAATTAACACTAGAATTATGATGGCTACAAAAAAAATCGTAATCCTTGACAACCCCAGGTACTCCCAAGCGTGACGAAAAAAAAGTGTTAATTGTCCATTGATAGCCACAACAAGCTCCAAAACCTTCCCCTGGATGAAAACTCTGAGAATCTAATGTAGGTGCTTTAGAGAGAAGTTTGCATGCGTGTGTGTGTGTTTGCGTGTTTCATTTTCAACCAGTAGAAGCAGCATAACCAAAAACTATACAGCATAACAATATACTATAAAGAAGTACACTATACAAATATCATATATATGATATACACACACACACACACACACACACACACACAAGGGACGTTCAAAAGGTTTTCGCACTTCTATATTTTTTTGGAAACTGTGAGGGCTGGAAGAGTAGTAATTAAAAAACACAGAGGTTATAGTCTGGATTTAGCACCATCTGATTTCCACCTTTTTGGACCGCTCAAATAAGCTTTAAGGGGATGAAGATTTTCATGTGATGATGTGAAATATCATATGTATATAACATGTATCTATGTACACCGTGGATATATTAAAGAAGCATCAGAGTGCTGGGTTTGGGTTCCAGGCTACTGAACTATGGATAGCTTGAAGAATTAACTGATGTTAATAATTTAACCCATTACTATTAACATGTAGTGCTAGTTTCAAATATCACAGTATTTGACATGTTGCAATGTTACTTTTTACCTCAATATTGTTCAGCTCTAGTGCATGTGTCCATGTCCTTGCTTTCTCATCTGCTGGCCTCAGATGATCTAGATTGGCCAGTGTGCGATGATGAACTATACATGAAATCAAATAATAAGACCTGAAGATCAGAGTGAAATTGAAATGCAAAGGGCAGACAGGGCTGTGCAGGAGTTGTCCTTGACTGTATGTGTGTTGGCGTACATTAGTGTGCATCTCTGAGATTGTGTAAATGTCAGGTACGGCTGGTTTGCAGCACCTCTTGTTAAATGTTCAGTGTCTCATTGAAAGTGGCAGTGTGATTTGACCTGATGTCTAAGGAGTTAATACTACCTCGCAAGTAAAAAATAAAGCCATTACCAGACCGAAGTTAGCGCATTATTAAGCATCAGTTTTATAGAGACTCATTGTGCCGCTCTGTAGTTCAGAATGTAGTTCTTTAGTAACGTTACATTACATTACATTCATTTGGCAGACGCTTTTATCCCAAGCAACTTACAATACAAGGAATGTGTTTGTTTGGGTAGTTTAAATGATTTGCTTTTAAATGTTGGTCTTTGTAACATCCCTGTGCAGAGCAGCTTTTCAATGTTCAAAGCACGAGCACACACTCACACAAGTATTGTTTAAGTGTCAACAGTTTGTAAATTGGTTTTTACGTGCCTGAAATCCACACTAATTAGAGGTGTCAAACACTGGGGCAACAAACATTGTGCCTTGAGGTTTGTATCTTCTTTCCTCCATTTGCTCTTCAGGTATACAGCTGTCAGCTGGTTTTATTAGGAAGTCCTACAGTTTTATTTATCTGTAAATTTCAGTTTTCAGTTGGCTGTCCTCTTGTGACCATGTGACCTTTCAACCTCTAGTTACAGCTATGACCTGAGTCACTCTCTGCAGTATAACCTGACGCTTCTGCAAGTCCCCTGTGAGCCTGGAGAGGGAGAGGAGCTCCACTCCAGCAGCAGTAAACAGGACAGCTTTGACATTTTTGAGGATGAGGGTCTCCCTACACAAGGTCTGTTGTACTGTGAATATATATTTCTCTGTCTGTCTGCACATTTGTGCATACATCCCCATGTCTTACTTATTTTTTATATTTTTCCAGCAGTTTTTGTTTTCTTTGTCTGTCTTTCTGTCTTGGGTTATCTTTGTTTTTTTGTTACTGAGTGGCTTTTAAGCACCGGGATTATAGTTTTTAATGTTTTAAATGTATTTATGATGCCAAAATTGAGTGATAAATTTAGGTTAAATTTTTAAGACTGAAGTCTGACTAAACACTGCTCAAAAACAGCTAATTTCACTGATGAGACTGCCTGGGTGTGAACTTATATTCTAATGAGCACATTTGATTGACAGCCCTTAAGATTCCTAGCTCACAACGCAGTTTAGGCGGGACCTTTATACAGAACAGCACAATTAGGAATGTTCAGCACTTCTTGCTTGATTGTATGTAGTTAGCATAGCTTTCACTGGTTTACTTTCACTCTCTAGTTTGCTTTTGTGTTGGGAATAGATAGTTATATACCAATATATATGTATATTGATATACCAAGGGTGTCTAATCTTATCTGGATTAGTGTGGACCAATGTGGCTGTAGATTTTTATTTCAAGCTTAGAAGCTTACTTTAATAACTTTAATCAGCTGATTTCAGTCTACAAACATTTGATCAGGTACGCTTCTGCTTTGTTAAAATGAAAAGATCAAATGTGATTAGGGAAGGTAAATCTTATCCAAACTTTAGGCTGGGGTAAAAGTGGGCCATATGGCAAACATTTAATACCAGTATGCTTTTTTCACAATACAAGGGATGTCACAATACTCATTTCTTCTGACATCTGATGCATTGCAGTTAACACAAAATAGCCACTGAAAAAAGTCCCTTTATTCAATGATTTATACACTGCACTAAACAGGACGAATTATGGTCTGTTATGATTGCGGGTGATCAGTGTTATGTCACAACATGCTCAGAAAAGCATATTGAGTCATTCTGTAATGTACATCTCATCCAGAACCATCAGGGAACTTAAGCTGTTTTGGAAACTGATGAATTGGCAACTTTCCTTAGAACTTTCCTCAGACAGCATTTTGTGAAAAATAAGGCATGAATGAAGTGTCACCATTGAGTTACACTCATAGCTGATAACCGGCCTATCACCCAGGAGATTGGAAATTTATTCATAGGGGCTACTTGGTACATTCATTTTGTGTGTCCATAACTAGAAAGCAATAGAATTTAGGTTCCCTGGGGCTTTAAAGTTACTTTCCATTTTTTTGTTTAGAGCAAAAGCATGTCATGAGTAGACCCTTTTGTTTATGACAACGAAATAACGTTTGTTTGTGTGTGTGTTTTTCAGTGGTCCATGGCTTAAGGAATGAACCCTATGCTAAATATGTGTGGAATATTCACCTCCTGGACAAGATTCGGGATACAGTTCATCCAGACTGGCTTATGTACATCATACACGGCTTTTGCGGCCAGTCTAGTATCCTTGCGTATGCACTTGAATGCTCCAACACATTCCTAGCTTAACTGTACAGAGCACTCTTTTGTTACAAGTTGTCATTTGTAAAAGACAGTTGCTTTTAGATCAATACTTTCTTTAGTCTTTGAATTTTCCTCCGCTTATTATCCATGAACTCAAGCACAGAAGTCTTCTTAAATAATTGTATGTGCGTGTGTGTGTGTGTATATATATATATATATATATATATATATATATACACACACACACACACACACACACACACACA
>JBBPCZ010157282.1:0-17980 GCA_037974445.1 Brycinus macrolepidotus | reverse complement strand
TGGCAGGTTTGGGTGGTAGGAAGGGGAGGTGAAACATTGGTTCATATTACTTTTCCCCACCCACTTGTGCACTGTGACATCATCAAACTACACAAGACATTTAAGAGGCGGGGCTATGAAGTCTACATTTTGTTCAAAGATTACAGGAATCCAAAAATGTAAAATACATCCCAGAGGAAAGGTACATTCAAAATAAGATCTCTTCTTTGTCCAGCCTGTTTCTCTTAGACATTTAAATGTCTATAATATAAATGAGACTGTACAACATCTGAAATTTGTCTGAGTGATCAAATCCGTCTCAGCTACCAAAGTCAGACAGTTTTGAGATCCATAAGGTTGTTGAAGAGAATAAAACTAAGAAGCCAATGAGAACAGCAAAAGTTGATTTTTTTTCTTTCGCTCCTTATTTCTCCTAAAGGGGGGTTAAGGAGAAACAAGTCAGACTTCAATAATCTTCAAATAAGAAGATGATTTATTCCTGACGAGACAAGAAAAGATGGTTATGGGCAAAAGCCTTTTCTGGGACATGAGGAATTGTGTATATTATGGCCAGAGACTAAAAATAGGTTTGGTCAAGTTTGGGTTTTACTACACAGCAGCAATCATAACCCAAAGTGATTCAGATTACTCTCAGAAAATCACAAAAGAGGACTTAAGGAGCAAAGCTACTCTTTCTCTTTATTGGAATGGTTATACTAACATTGTGCACCCACCGCTTGGCCTCCTAAATTTGAAGCCCTGAGGTTTGTGTGTCCTAGTTGGCACCATGAGCTTCAGCTTGCTGGATGCATTTTACGAAACCAATTTAAATCAGATGGCAGATTTCCTATTGCACAGAGTGCCGTCGTGCAGCGGAGTGCTGACCACAAGAACCACGAGTAACAGCCAGGAATCCTCTGGCCCAAGTGGCTGATGTTTTCCTTTGACACCAGTGTGCTGTGATTTAGCATGGCAGAGACTTATTAGCATAGAATTGTGTTGCTTTTCATGTCTTTCTTCCATTTCATGCACAAAACTGAAAGAAACAGTTAAAATATCAGATGTCCACAATTCTCCCTTTGTAGTCCATCAATTTGGACATGTTTTACACTGAAGCTACAAGGCTAATATAGCAAATAGTGGAAGATTATACCTCACTAATTGCCACTGTGCTCAGAGGAAAGAAAAATTCAAAATGGGTATGCAATGTCTTTCTGTGAAAGAGCCTTCCTCTAATCTCAGCCCGATCCCAATTTAAGATCTTTAAATGCTCTTTCTCTCACTGCTCTCATCTTTATTTGTCTCAGATCATCAGATCTTCAGATAAACCATCAGATAAAAATGTATCTTATAAAGGAGCTTGAACAACATCTGTAATTTGTCTTAGTGATCAAATTCAAGTCTCAAAACTACCAAAGTCAGTTTTGAGATCCATAAGGTTGTTAAAGAGAAGAAAACTGAGAAGCCAAAAAGAACAGCAGAAGAACTTCTGTCTTAAGTCGATCTTTTCTTTTTCTCCTTATTTCTCCTAAAGGGGAGAAACAAGTCAGACTTCAATAATCTCCAATTAAGATTTGAATAAGATGATTTATTTCTGTTGAGATGAAGAAAAGACTGTTGTGAGGAGCAAAATCTTCCATTGGGAGCACACACGAATAGACCTGCTCAAGCGGTTTCTGACACTGTATGACATATAACCTTTTACTATAGGCAGAACTACATGGCCTAAACCAGTAGCTATCCTGAGGCCTGAATTTTGTCCATATTTTATTTTATAGGAAAAAGCATCAGAAACCACAAATGACATCTTGACATGGTTGAAGAAATCCTAACTTGGCTAACAATAAATACAAGCTAATATGCCTGGCTAACAGCCTTCATTTGTGATCAACACCGTTAGTATTCTGAGGTAGATTATGTGTTACTAGCTCAAGCAGCAGGACCGTGTCCAATTCAGATTCCAAAAAGCGAAGGAATGTGAATGTGAGAATAAGAAGTCGCTCTGCAGCACAGACGGTTGGTAAAAAGCGCTAACGTCTAACAGATGTGTTCTGGCCTGGTTTCCTCCAGCCCCGTGTGTTTGTTTGACCATGGGGCTGGCGGAGCGGGCCCCAGAGCCTCTGGCAAGGCCCGCAATCCTAATAAATTTTCATTTATTAAAGCCGTACAGCTATTGGACAGATAGCCACACTGGTATGTGCTTCCATCAGTCTTTTCAGAAATACTCAACCTGCAGGTACTTAGCCATACACACATACACACATACACACACACAATTCTATAAAATACCACATAGGGGGCTATAAAACCTGCACTGTGATAACAAGGTGGGAACATTTGAGAGAGGTCAAGGCCTCAGAGTCACTTCCAAAATGTAAAATCTAATGATTAGGTGGATTTAATATGCTTTTTATTTCTGCTAGCCGGCTGTTGTAGCTACAAGCAAGCAAGACAGCTAACATTACAGCTAGAAAGCCATATATTATGTGCATTTATTAGCCTCTACATCAGCGACTATGCTAGCAGTTGGGATTTCTTTACTGCAAAGGGGGGCATCCCAAAAATTGTTGTATTAAAAACACAAAAAGGACACAATATCATGAACCAAAGAGGCTGGGGATGCAATATTGTGCTGCAGAATACTGCATAAAACAATAAAGTACATATTCAGTGCTAGTCTTAGGCCTGCATGCTCCATTAAGGTCAAACTGTTTGTTAAATAAGCAGTTCCTAAATCATGACATGGCATAGCAACTTCTGGCCAAAAGAAACATGGATAAATCCTGGACTCTCCAGTCCTTCACTGCCCTATTCAGTGTTTTCCTGCTCAAACAGACCTGATGGACCACATGAAGGGTTTGATGATTAATAATCTGTACAGTTAAAAATGCACAGATCTTTAGCCCAATTATAATACAGTAATATTACAAGAGAGTAGAAAAATAATCTCTATTAAAGTCTTGTGCTTTCTCTGCCGCACTTTCTGAGTATCATTAAATTATTGTACATTTTCATAGCTGTGATTAATTTTTGTGCTAAAGTATTCATTTTTACTACGTGAAAAGAAAGAGAGAGAAACAGAGAGAGGGTGAGAGAAAGAGAGACAACAAGAGAAAAAGACAATGTTGAGAGAAAGAAAGAGAGGGAGAGAGGGAGAGTGAGGGAAGAAGAGAGACAGTGAGAGAAATAAGAGAATGAGAGAGATAGAAAACAAGAAAGAGAGAGTGAGAGAGACAGTGAGAGAAAAGAGGGGATGAGAGAGAGCAACAGAAAGAGAGATGTGAGAGAGAAAAGAAAGAGAGAAAGAAAGAAAGAAAGAAAGAAAGAAAATTGAAAGAGAGGGGGAAACATGTTGAGAGAGAATGTGAAGGAGAGTGGATATAAAAGAGAGAGTCATGTGAATTGAAAAAGAGAGAGATGGAGATCAATGGAGTGAGAGAGAACGAGAGAGTCTTATGTATTAAAAAAGAGAGATGGATGGATGGAGAGAGAGAGAGAGAGAGAAGGAAATCCCATTACACTGTCCTGTTTGAGCACAAGTTCACGTTAAGTATGAGCTGATCTGGCATCAGCTTTGCGTTTCATACCTTAATAGACACTGTTGCACAGTCGTAAAGCAGCTGATCCTGGGTCAGCACTCTGGCACTGACAGATTTCACACATATGGGCTTTGGTCATAACCACTAACACCCCCCCACACACTCACCCCCCAACCCACTCCTCCACACACACCCCTCCACCCCAAAAAAAACACCCTGATGGGTTACAATTCACCTGCAGTCTGTTATTAAACCATCAACTACAATCCATGAAAAAATAACACCCAGAAAAGGACACTGTTATTACAAGTGCCCTTGATGGATATTAGAAAATATGAAAGGACGGAGGGAACAAGCTTTCACACACTTTTCAGAGCAGTTCAAACTTTGCAGTGATTCTCAAAAGAGCACGAAGCCATTCTGCAGAACTTTAGCCCAGCTTTTAACCCAGAGACGACAATGAAGGCATTATATCGCAGCAGACAGAGCGCAATATTGCAGTCTTAGAGGAACAGATATTGCAGCTTCAGCTCCTCAGACGTGTTTTATTGTGACAGTAAATTTAGCAAGGCCCTGAAATGAAGGGCAGAACTCAGCGGGAGGGTGTTTCCGAATGTGGCAATTCAAGCACATCAGTTTCAGAATGGAACAAATGAACAGGACACTGATTATAATAGTAAGTATGTGCTCACTTTTTGGCCAAAATAAAGTTCTCAGGCTATTTTCAAGTGTAAAAATCCACTAAATTAGCATCTCTGTTGTAGCTACGGGTAGCATGCAAGAAGGTCTGGGGTTTGATTCACTAAAGAGAGTTGTAAAAGTTCAGCCAAGATGTGTCTGGAGTCCAGTTTATGCTTCTCACCGCTAACGCTAGAAGTCAATAGTCACTCCTTTTCTGTGAATACATCCCCTAAACCTCTCTTAACCTACTCAAACTGCATTCTGATCTTCATAAAGGTGGATTAGACTTGTAGACGTGGTTTAGGACATAGTATGACTTACAGTGAGCTGTAAAAATGAACTAAACTTCTTCATTAAGGTGGATCAGACGTGTGTACGTGGTTTAGGACACAGTATGACTTACTGTGAGCTGTAAAAATGAGCTTCAGAGTGTAGCTGAATGCTGCCCTGCCTTTTTACACAAGAGGGTCTGTTTTCACAGACCAGGAGCACTGATCTAGAATGAGTGTTCATGACTACGACCTTCATAAATACGGAGGAGTCTGATCTGAGATCAGTTCTGCTTTGTGAACCTCAGCCCTGGTGCCTGAAACGGTCACCTGTAGCGCTGAAGTTTAGTTAACGTTTCCCATCTCTCACAACTTATTTTCAAAGCGTTTAAATGTGTATCTAAACGTAGGCTTACAAAAATCTATAAAATATTAAATGTATGTTGTATCCCTTTATGCCTGTGTTTACTTTTATTAGCAGATGAAGCTAATATATGGCTTTCTTTGAAGCAGAAAAGGATGTTGATGGCTGCATTAATGAAGCATCACTGAGAAGACTATTTGAAAGGTTGGTTTGAACCAAATATTCACGTCATCTGTCTGGCACACCTACTTTTTAGATATTTTAATTTTGGAACGTGTTACGGTCAGATTTCATAAAGCAACACCTAAAACATGTATAAATATATATATATATATATATATATATATATATATATAGATGTGTGTGTGTGTGTGTGTGTGTATGTGTGTGTATGTGTGTGTGTGTATATATATATATTTCTCCTAGCTATGAGGGAGAGCCTTCGTTCAACAGAAATCAGCATCTTGACATGCCAAAGATCTTGAAAAGTCACATTGAACACAAAGAAGGACGGGTCAGCAGGACACGTCACACCTCTTTTATTGCACAAAGAGTCTGACTTTTTCTTTGACCTTTGACCTTTTTTGCATAAGACACAACTGTGAGATCATTAAAGGGCCACATTCCAAGAATTCCGATTCCATTCCATTTTTTTTAAAAAGAATTTTCATTCAGTCAAAAGAAAAAGATACAGAAAGCAGTAAAAAGAGACCACCCAACAAACAAAACACCTCAGTTGTTGCATAGCATTACTACTGGAAACATCTCATCTCTCATGTTTAGCTGTGCTTTTGTTTTTTTTTTGTGAATACAATTTGAAAATAATGAATTAATGGACCAACAGAAATGGACCCAAATTATCTAATTAATTTGGGGGATTTTACCATGGCAACCACCTAGCAATACCATAGAAACTACCACAGCTACCATAGCATCTGGCTAGCTACACCTTAGCAACCACCTGCAATGCCACAGCAACACCCTAGCAACCACCGGGGACACCATAGCAACCACCAGGGACACCATAGCAACCACAGAGTAACACCATAGCAACCACTTAGCAACAACCACAGTTATCATAGCAACCATGCAATCACACTTTGCATTTTCTTACAGAAATGCATTCTAGTTATCATTTTTATTCCATATATTTTTCCTGATTTTCTAATTTCCAGTTCCACCTACAGAGAGGGTGAAGGTGAGCAAATGCTTCGTCCGAGCACTTCTAACTTAAGTCCTGATCCAGTGAAGAAACAGGTGCAGATGATTCCAGATGATCAGGCGGTGATCAGTATACTAGTGGTGCTGAAAGCTGAGTGGTTGGAACTCCTTTATCTAGGCTCCTTGTATCTTTAGGCACTTTGCAGCCTGTCACAGTAAAACATTTGTTCCCATTTCTTTCATTTAATCTACTCAAAGATAAGACGGTTTGACAGGCATAAAACATCATTTCTGCACCAACAAGGTTATTTTAAGCAAAAAATATAAAGAAATGAGGCTCAAGACATTTGCTTGGAACTGTATGTATAATGCTATAACCCAGCCTTAACTCATCTCACATCAAATCGGCCCTAAAAGATTTCAGCCTTTCGGCAAACAGCTTGGAACACAGATGCTCATCTTGACGTGTGAAATGAGGTGTGCTAGGGAGATTGAGAGGTAGAGAGTGTGTATATGTGTGTGTGTGTGTGTGTGTGTGTGTGTGTGTGTGTGTGTGTGTGTATCTGAGACAGGGAGAGAGAGAGAAACAGAGAGAGAGTCCAAAAGTAACTATATTCCCAGTGCACTACATGGCAACCCTGAACATCAGTATCAGACAATAATAATGTTGACATATTTTATTCATAAGGACACAACGTCTGAATCTAGTGAATCTAACAATGTTCTGTTCAGTGTAAGTGTGTGGGGGGTTTAAACTGAAATAGAAGAAAGAGATAAGTCTGTGGAGAGCATGAATGAATGAAGATGATGAATCGCCTGATAACCGCTCGTTTCCTCGACACCAGAATCCCATCATTTTCCTCTTTCAGCTTGAGGCGAATCGCTTCGCGTGGGTAATTTGATCCGGATAGTAAAAGCCTGAATTACTATCTCTCTTAGCTCCTAAATCCTGCCGATAGCAGCAGCGTCCATGATCCTTCTCCCTGAGCACAATGAGGAACAGCTGGAGCGGAGAGGCTTGCGCACCAAGCATGAATCTGATTAGGACGGATGATGGCACTGGGCCTCGGGCCCCGCAGAGCTCGGCCTTTGGGGAAGCCCAGTGCGTGTATGGGGGGAGGGGGAACAGGCTGCGTGATTTAACCCTTCAGCGGGAGTTTTTTAACAGTTCTGCCCATTACTGTGTGAGTGTTTTTACTTGTGCGCCAGCAATCCACACTAAAATTCCACAATCTGTTACTTTATAATATGAATTGTTCTTGTATTCCCTCTGGATGCACCGCCTGACTGCAGAGCAGCCAAATATCTCATTAGTGAGACTATGTTCACCTCGATGCTGGTGTCACTCGTTTGACTTTGACTCATTCGACAGGATGATTATGTTTGTTGTACAACTGCACAAGATGTGGTTGCTATGGTTACAGTGCCATAGTAGTTATGAATGAATATGGGGGTACGATAAATACATGATGACAGTTTATTAAGGCATGTGACGGCTTGGCAGTTTCATTTGCTGGTGTTACTCTGACGCATGTCAGGTGGCCCAATAGTTGTAAAGATTTGCTTTACAGCGCCAAACAATGAGTGTGTGTTTTTTCGTTGTTGTGTGTTTTGCTCTTGAGTGTCCAGCTCCAGTACCCAGTCCATCTGTCAGTTGGTTCATCAGCTCTTCGAACACAACCAGAGTTTAGTGTGATTTAGTTATGGATCGACTGTCAGGTGTATAAAAGTATAAATATAAAACTCTGAGTGTAATGATGGTGGTCTATCAGATGTAATACTGAATCCCCAATAATCTGCAGTGTTAGCCAGCAGTTAGAACATGTTAGAATGTTCATTGCTGAACGTTCCAAAACACACTGACAGTAACAGTGCACTTTAATGGAAAGTAGTCAGGCGGCACAACCGTGTGATGCTACACACCGAAAGAAAGGGTTAAGGGAACATATGTCCATGGCAATCGGAGCAGGGTCTGAGAGCGGTCCTGAAACACAGCCAGGCTGGGATCAAGGCCTCTGCGAGAGAGAGAGAGAGAGAGAAAGAGAGAGAAAGAAAGAAAACCAGGCCAAAGGTTGCATGAATAAGGAACAGTAAATTTAAAGGACAATTCATTCTTTTAGTGTCCTCTGGAGTTTTTAGTGTCCTCTGGAGCTAACAAACAACATCAGGTCTAAACCATCGCACACCTGCTTTAAACTGCAAGTTCAGTCATCTCTAATAGACTTGCTTATGTGGTTTCTGACACTGTATGACACACTCATGCCTATAAACAGCAGTAAGTCATACAGTGTCAGAAACCATATGAGCAAGTCTATTGCAGATTACTGAACAACTGTACATGGTTTGAGGAACAGACAGACCTCAGGGTGGGGGTGAGCGAGGTTGGGGGAGGTCCCTACCCTTTGGCCCTCAGACTGTGCAAGTGGTCACTGGAGTGGTGGGTTTAATAATTTAACAAGATTCAAGTGAAGCCTCTGCCTGGCAATGGAGTTTTGCTAGCAGCCTTATGTAGCCTGTAGTAGTATTTTTAGAGCTAAAGGCATTATTTGACCATTCTTGATTAAACACGGACATCTAAAGCTGATAAATCTGAAGGCTGTAGCAACATATTAACTTATATTTTACCTTCCATGCAACATTTTTACAGTCACTCCTTCAGCAAAGAGTCTTGACTTCCTGCTGTTTACCATCTGCCACAAACCCAGTGATTAGGCATGAATTCATAGTCTAATCTGCTGAATTTATAACTTAGAGTGATGTTTTTCCTAACAAAACTGGTTCTACCCAGCGTGATTGATTGATTCCACTGAAAGCTGCTGCTGTGTTGGTCATTATTCTGACATGTTAGGCCAATATAATATGGAAACAAAAATCCTGATTGGATGATTTTCCAATTAATAATTGGAAAATGTCACTTAATAATAAATTTAATTATGACAAAATGAATGTGCATGATTCTGTTGAATGAAAATGAACTAAAATGATGGCAATGTGTTTTTTATTTCCTTGAAACAATGCTTTTATTAACAACCCCAATTCAGATGAACTCAACACTACATTCAGTTTTCTCTGAAACCTGATTACAGTGTTTGACTTGATGAGTGTTTGGAACATGCTGTAAATTTAAATTGTTCAGGTTGTCCCTGAACAGGCCTGCTTTGTGCTATGCTAATTAGTTTGGTTGTAAACTTCTGTCACTTGTTAGCTAAATTAGCCTCTCAGCTCCAGCGCAAAACTAAAGACACCAAAACATGCCTTGGTTGACAAACTACATTTGGGGGAAAATGTCCAAATTTGATTTATCTGCTAAACTACTTTCACAGTTTTGCCCATCCATATGTGGCGTATTGAGTGTCACATTGAATAGGAGTGTTGATGTAGGATCCGACGCAATGAGTCAACTATATTCCTTGGGCCGGGATATGAAAAGTGTCGTTTCGGCCTGAGCATTTGGAAAATATCTACCGGCAAGAGGTTTCAGGTTTCATCTTTATCCGTTTCCAGCTGTAACAAGAAACATAATGCCCTAATGAGAGGATTCAAACCCCCCCGAGTGAGAATGCACCACTGCCAGGACATAACAAAAGGATTTGGCCGTTTTCATGGCTCAAAATGGACCTCCAGACACGTTCGACGCTCAAGGGGAAGTCGAGCATGCGATTTCTCATTCTTCTCCCAATAGAGAAGAGAGAGCGAGGGATTTTCATACGTGCATTGATTGAGCCTCACTCTCAGGTTTGATTGCTGCATGGCTGATTTCACCCAATCTAAATATCGCTGCAGTGTTTACGTGTTTCGGAAATTAATACAGGCCGCGGTCACTAAATAATGCATATTTCCATTAAGAGAGCGGCGAGCGGAAGGCATGGAGGCGGTCGAGCGGCGAATGTGGAACATGCAATCAGCACTTGTCATTTTTTTTCAGCCTCTGAACCCTGCGTGAAGCTCCAGCCCAAGCTTGGACCTCCCGTGATGGTGGGTGTCGTTGGAGATAATAGTCAGAAAACATCGTAAAATGACCAGTGAACTGTACCCATGTTGGAAATGGCCTTCTTTGATATGCATATGATGCTAATGATGCTTCATCTGCATGCAGAGAGCTTGTTGTGGGACGTCCATCTCTGGGTTCAACCAAGGGTTGCTCCTTTTTCCATGCCTGAAGCTCCGTCTGCTGCTGTCTAATGAACACACCTGGTAACATCTGTTCAACTGACCTGAAATCAGGCTGGAGTGCTGGTCTGGGATCCTTGTATCCTAATAAATACAGCCATATGGGTAGAAGAGAACTGATCCAAGACGAGCTCTCAGGTTGAGTTTCATGCCTTCAAAACCTTTAGTCCACAGCACATTTCTACAACAGGCCCAGAAAAATACAAGAAAAATAAAGGAAGCCATTAATATTGTTCTATCCACCCTGCATTTTTGTAGAAGTCTGCCTCAGATATGCATTTTCAAACTTTGGACTTAGCGTTATTATGAAACTATGTTGCTAATATAGAAAGTTATTTATGCCACTGTATTTTCATGAGCCAAGTTGGGGGGGGGGGGTTGCATTTAGCTGATGTTGATGCTATTGGACAAGGGAATTATTGCAGGAACACTGGGACCCCTAAGATTAAGGTGGGGTATTTTGCACATCAACTTTGATTTGCCATTCAGTCTCTTGGCTTCAATGCATTTATAGCATAATCAGTTGTGTGAACAGGTCATTGGTTAATATTGTAGTTGGTTCATGGGAGTTCTCATGAACGTCCAGCAACAGTCTTAGGCACCTGAGAAATTATAGTTAAAAGCCGTTTGCTACTGGGCAGTAGTGTTAAGTTGGTGTTAAAACACCAATATTACAATAAATACACATAACTTTAATACAGTAAATAGTGGTTGGAAAAGTGTTTGCTTAACCATTTCCTGACTCTCTTTCCTCACTGAAGCCCAGTATTAAATACCTGGGTTACTCTTTTTACTTTATTAGATTAAATTAGGTGTGTTGCTTATAGAGTTTTATAAATCAAAGCAATGACTGGAGGTATAGATCAAATCTGTGTTCTTCTAACCTGCTCACAAAATTTAAACTAATTTTTAGGGAAAAAAAAGTCTTGATACTTTTTACTGTTTCTTTGTTTGTTTACATTTATTCTAATTTTCACTTGTGTTTTTGCTGGCTTCAAAAAATTGCATAGGTGCAAACGCTTTTCTCACTGGGATTCCCAAAAAGTCCATTGCACAGCTCCAGCTCATTCAAAATGCTGCTACCAGAGATCTAACCAAAACCAAGAAAACATCACATCACTCCAATTCTCAGCTCTTTGCCTGGCTCCCAGTTCGGTACAGAATTGATTTCAAAGCATTACTCATCATGTACAAGTCACTCCATGGTTTGGGCCCTAAATACATCTCTGATATGTTTGATGTTTATAATCCTGGTCTCTTAGATCTGCAAGTGCTGGTCAGCTTGTAGTGAAAAGAGTTGAAACTAAACATGGTGAAATGGTCTTTATCCACTATGCTGTTCAACCAACTGCCCATCAATATCAGATCTGCACCAACTGTAGCTTTAAAAAACTGCAAAAAACTGCACTATTCTCCACCACCTTCTTTTACATATTGGCACTTCCATTGCAGTTTTAATCTTCTTTCATTGATTTTCTATGTGTCCTTTCAATTCTTTAATTTCTTTTATTCTTCCTATTCATTTCATGATTAATATTTGTATGCCTGCAAAGCACTTTGAATGACCTTTGTGTTTGATAATGGGCTACATAAATGAACTTGACTTGACTTTTGTACAAAACTGTACTGCTGGGAGTGTATGCAACACTGAGCAAACCCAACTAAAATGCATAGGAGCACCGTAATACCAGCACAGTAGAGATTAGCAGGTTCCCATGATGACTGCATGATGTGTCACTTATTTTTGGTTGAAGTTCCTTAGCGTCAGAGCATCCCACCCCTACAACCCCCCACCCCCCTCGCGTGGGGAGCAGAGGAGAAGGGAATGACGTTATCTGCTCATCCATCTCTCCCCTTATCGCGACGACTCTGAGCGCCAGGCAAAACAACAGCGCTGCTCAGGGGACTCACGCACGAATATTTTTAAATGCTCCGCATGCAATGTGCACAGCCCCCCAGGGTGGTGGGGGGGCAGGGTTCTGTCATGGTGTGTGTCTGTGTGTGTTTGTTGTAGAGGGAAGAGTTCAAGGTCAGGTTTAGAGAGCAAACACAGGGCCAGGCAGGCAAGGAAAGATCGTCTCGCGGAAATGGCTGTGCTTCAACACCTCACTTTATCGGAGATTTCCCGGCTTCGTATGACAGTATGATATGCTGCGAGACAACTCGATGTGTCATTTACTGGAAAGGTACACTGCTGTGCAAAACTCTTGGGCTCCTGTGCAAACTGTTTAAAGCCATTTATCTGAACAGTGAGGGACATTCTGCCAGCAAATACACAAGTTAACATCAGAATAAATGCTAACAATCTATTCTTTAATTTATTTTATTCTTTTATTTTTTACTTTGTACAATTTGTGTGCTTAATATTTTTACTATATTCCCATAAAACACTTTGAATGGCCTTTGTGTATGATACTGGGCTATAGAAATAAACTTGACTTGACTTGACTAACAAAGAAGAAAGCACTAAATAATATTAAGATTTATTTTGTGTACGTAAAGTTCTGTGAGCTGGTTAAAAGAATACAGGTTTGGTTCCAGATTTCTCCTCCGATTTATGAAACTCCGTCAGCAGCTCCTGATTTAATTTAATGAAGTACTGATAGAGATAAACCAGGTATCTGAGGTATTTGTTGAGAACTACAGTGTAACACTGGGCTTCCATGAGGAGGTCTGGGAATAATTAAGCAAACACACAGACATACATTAAAACATTTATTGTAATAATATTATTTGAATACATTCTAATATTAAATTTTAGAGACATGCTGCTGAGCTAAACAGTTTTAAATATGATTTTCTCAGGCGTGTAAGACTTTTTCACTGTACTGCTACGGCACTCTAAAACGTTCTATAATAGTGTTTCCCAACGCCGGTCCTGGAGGTCCAGTGCTTTGAGTATCTTGATGTTTTCTCTGCTCACACCTGATCCAACTGATCGGCTCATTAAAAGCCCCTCACTGAGTGAAGTGAGTGTATCAGTGCTGGGAAAACACTCAAATGTGGGCCGTCAGGACCAGGGCTGGGAAACACTGCTTTATAATAGTCATAAAACTGTACAATATCTTTAATATCCTTACAGATTACATAGTTTTATCTTATTTCTCAGGCATTTTCAAATAACTGTAGCATTTCTTCAAGCCTGCATCACTACTACACCAGTAACAAGAAACATTATTAACAACCTGTACAACATGCAACATGTCTGGTCTAATGACATGTTGCTTTTATTAAGCACTAATCAAGGCTATAGATTATGGCCTCTAAAGCTACAGACAGCTAATGGTTTGATTAGTTGATCGAATGATAGTTCATAAAGTAATAGTTTTGAATAATAACACTGGTAAACGAAGCTTTTGCCACTGGAAGTAAAACATGTGATTTGCATGAAATCGACTGTGCTGAATCCAAATCTGCAATCAAAATTTTCCTAGCACGTCCAGTTATAGGCATGATATTGTTTTGCAATAATTTGGTATTTTGATACAAGTATTGTTACATGCCAACATAATAACAGCTGTTTCTGTCACGTGTATGTTTGCTACTGCCTCATTTGAAACACGTTTCCTGGTTGAATTCAGTGCTGTGAGAGTTCAGGCCTGTCGATGAGCTGATGTCAGCTCAGTTTAAAACAAGACGGATCACAGGCTCGTCTATTTTATAGGGTTTTCTTGGATATACAAGTTTCTTGGACTTACAAGTGCTATTTCGGATGTAAAATTGGAGAGCAGGATAAAAGTTGGGCACCTCATATCTGCTGTAGTTTGTTCCTCTGGCCTCACTCTGTGGCCCTTTACTGTGCCGAAAGACCATCACTCAGACTGCTGTTTCTGTATGACTAAACTTTCTGGATTTCTGAAGAAGAATAAGTCAAAACTTGTCTATCCTGACTGTGAGTCTGCTCTTAAACCCTGTACCGCGTGATGCAGAGAATCCAGTGCCATTTCCTCCTGCAGCCTGTTCTGCTGAAAGTGACAGTTCTGATGGGGATCTGATGCATGCATAACTTAAGATCCTGACGTGATAGACAAATGTGCCTTCAGATTTGAATCCAGCACACTGGATGTAGCATAGAACACATGGACTAAACAAAGTAGCAGACAGAAATTATTTTTTTGTGATCCAGTGTAATCATTAGAAGCAGCCTTAATATGCAGCCCTTGCCTGTGACAGGGCAAAGTGAGAGGAAAACACAGAGGGATTACGGTTCAGTTAGTTGATTAATCGAATAAAAGTCAACCGGTTGATCTATTTTGGTTGGAAGTGTTCATTGTAGCCCCCACTTGTGACAGGGGAAAATGAGAGGAAACCTCAAATGGCAGGATGTTTCAGTGAGCCGATTAATCAAACAAAAGGGGACAGATTAATCAAGAAAAAGAAGAAGAAGAAGAAGAATTTATTTACAGCTGTAATATGCAGCCCTCTCCTGGGACAATGAATGCAAAATGAATGAAATCCACAGAAGGACAGATGGCTCCATAAGTTGATTAGTTGATTAAAATAATAATTATTGATGATAATAATAATAATAATAATAATAATAATAATAATAATAATAATAGTTTGTTGCAGCCCTAATAGGCAGCCATCTGAGACAGGAAAAATGAGGAAACCACATAAGGAAAGATGGTTCGATAAGTTGTTTAATCGAACAAAAGTTGACAGATTAATCGGTTCTTATAATAAAAACAAAAATGATTATTTGTAGCCCTAATATCCAGCCCTCACCTGAGGTCTGGCAAGGTGAGAGGAAACCAATGGTGTTATGATAGTTTGAATAATCGATTAGTCGACGAATGGTCACTATATTAACTGATTACAAAAATGAATCATATATTATAGCCTTAATATGCTTGTTATAAATGAGGATGCTAGAATTCCACCAGCACTCCATCTGGCTTAATGGCAGATTCGTGCGGTCTGAGAAACAACAGCCTCCGATGAGTTATTAGTTCACAAGGTCTCTGATTCGCTGCCATTGCACATGCTGCGCCACATCCAACATATGCTTGAGGCAATGGAAATCCCTTTTGATTGGTAAGGACTTTTATGATGGAGCGTTGGATTGTATCATCCTGTGTGGCCCGCAACAGCAGCCAAGGCATCAAAGACCAGGCCGCCGTCTCAATACGCCTTAAAATGGAAACAACAGACGAGTTAACTAATGTCTTCTTTGGGGACAGGTTCCTTTTTAGTCCCCAGAAAGTTAAGAGAATAAATCATTTCTGATAACGTGGCCATGACCGATAAGGCACTGTTTACATGTGAAGTTATATTCAGCTGGTATGGCAAGATTATTGTCATTGGCAGGGGAACTTGGGAAAGATTTGCCATTCTATCTCTACTTGTTTCTGCTCAGTATAAACCCTTTTGCTGCGTTTTCACGGTTTAGGATTGGCAGCTGTGTTGGAGAATGGCTAATCACACTGTTCTGGTTTCATACGGTACTTCGTAACTCATGGCAGTTTTGTAGGGTTTTAGACCTGTCAGTTATTTAAACACTTAAACAGCTTATTTGTTGTACGAATGACATGCAGCTACAAATGCAATGAGTTGGAATGGTGCAGGTTACTCAGCTCAGTAAGAAGCTGCAAGAAACTCGCAACCTTATTGTTTTTTAGCCATGCAACGACACCACAAGATGCTCTGTAAACTCCACATGTTCATTCATCTTTTACATATCAGTGCTTTTCTCCACTAGTCTTATCTTTGTCCTGGGACCAGACTTAATAAACTCCAAAATAATCCCATAGATTTTACTAAACTGACCTATTCTCAGCTTTTATTAATCTCCAACATACTCCCATCCTTATATGCCAACTGTTCTGCTAATCTGACCCAAATGCATCTTTATTAATCTACAAAATATTGACAAAGTACTACACCATCCAGACCTAATAATAGCTTTATTAATCTCCATAAAAATCCCATATACTAGCAAGACCTGATCGTAATTTTGTTACTCTCCAAAATAATCCCACAGTTCTATACCAACTATTCTGCTAAGAGGGCCTAAACACAGATTCATTAATCTACTAAATAATCCCACAGTAATGCACCATCCAGACCTAATCACAGCTGTATTAATCCCTAAAATAATCCCATAGTTCTCTATTAACCACACCTAATAAGAGCTTTATTAATCTCCAAAAATTATTACATAGTTCTATGCTGATCAGACCTTATCACAGCTTTTCTAATCCCATAGTTCTAAATCATCTTCTTGCTAATCAGATCCAAACACAGTTCCATGGATTTCAATAATAAAACCACAATTGCACGCTAATTAAACTTAATAACATCTTTATTAATCCCCAGAATAATCCCATAGTTCTATACCTGTGGTCTTGCTGATCAGATCTAAACACAGTTTTATGGATTTCAGTAATAATCCCACGTTACACTAATTAAACCTAATCACAGCTTTATTAATCTCCATAATAAACCTATAGTTCTACAATAACTGTCTTGCTAATCAGATCTGAAAACAGTTTTATGGATTTCACCAATTAATCCCACTGTGTTACACTAATTAAACCTAATCACAGCTTTACTAATCCCCAAAATAATCCTATAGTTCTACATCATCTTGCTTATCATATCTCAACACAGTCTCATGGATTTCAATAATAATACCACAATTTTATGTCAATTAAACTGAATCCCAGCGGGGCAGCTGGTGTCCTGGTGGTTCTGGAGTTGCCCCTGCGATCAGAAGGTCATGGGTTTGAATCGTAGGACTGCCAGTGGCACCACTGAGTTACCAGTGAGCAAGGTACCATCCACACACACACACTGCTCCCCGGGCGCTGTGTTCCTGGCTGCCCGCTGCTTCACTTGGTGAATGGGTTAAAAACAGAGAAGAATTTCACACTGTTCACACTGTGTGCTGTGGTGTGTTCACATATGGCAAAAGGACACTTTACACTTACTTTACTCTTTATTAACCCTTAAATAATCCCATAGTTCTATACCAGCTGTATTGCTAAACACACCTTTATGAAATCTGTTTCTGTATCTCTCGTGAGTGTAAATCCTGGTTCCTTGAGAGCTGCTGAACCTGCAGGGCCATTCAGGCTGTAAATACACTCTCAGGGATGGTAGGCTTCCAGACCAAAATAATATGACAGAAGGTAAAGATCCCCATTTGAGTAACAGAATAAAAGCCCCCTTTGCTCAGGAAGCCTCGCTGTTCGTGCTGTAAATGGGAGGTCGGCTTTTGCTACCATAACAACAGGCTCTTGAATAACAGCTCCCCAGCTCCAACCGACCAACATGTATATTTAACTTGCTGTGTGTTAGTAAACTCCTGAGGCATCCATGGCGCCTTGATTGGAGCTTGCGCAGTTTGATGAATGCCATGTTTGTAACATTTTTCACCGACACCCCCAAGGATGTACCTGGGGAAAAATGATTTTTCACAGTGTAGAGAAGTGCCCCCTCAAAGAAAAGAACAATTCAAAATAAGACTCTTCTTTGTCCAGCCTATTTCTTCTTAACATCAATATGAGATTTTTGACCATCACGCTTCTTAAATTCAGCCCCTGAAAAAGAGCCTTCCTCTAATCTCAGCCCGATCCCAATTTAAGATCTTAAAATGAAATTTCTTTTTTTCTCACCGCTCTGATCTTTATTTGTCTCAGATCATCAAATCGTCAGATAAACCATCAGATCCAAAAGAAAACTGAGAAGCTGATGAGAACAGTAAAAGAACTTCTGTCTTAAGCTGACTTTTTCTTTTTGCTGCTAATTTTTCCTAAAGGGGGGGGGGGGGGGGCCTTTTCATCCGAGTGCTCAAGTTTGTTTTCTTTCCTTTT
>JBBPCZ010157224.1:5542-17989 GCA_037974445.1 Brycinus macrolepidotus | reverse complement strand
AAGAAGTCAACTATATAGAACTTTACAATGAAAATGTATATTTCATAGGCTGTTGATGCCACAGAAAGGAAAGGCATTATTGGTACTTTTCCAGTAATCCCAGATGTTGATTTCCCTGCACAGTCCCAATGCCCTAATATTAATCTGGCCCTTGTAAAAGAACATGCTGCACATTCTGCACAGTCAGCTGTTTTGCTGAGTAGACCTGTGGGTCCTGGTGCCCTTGATACTGACCCTCGTACATAAGTCAACACTTTTGTTATTTGATCAAGTTTTATTAAGTTTTACTGACTAAATACACCTGATACAAAGTACAGTCCTGACCTCTGCCCAAAGAAACATGACAAAACCATCATTCATCAGTTTGGCTCAGCATGTGTGTTTCTTCATGACATTGTGAAAAAGGCGACACTAATCGCTCAATCGTCTTTATTGACCTTACGAAAACAGGTTCCATGATGGTCTCTGTCAGACAGACCTGTGTGACCAGGCACACATTGTACAAATCTCCACATTCGAGTAGAAAAACAGGATGTGTTTATCCTCGATTTGCCGAGAATTCAGTGAGCACACAGGACAAGTTCCACTGCGTGGAACCCCCAAACCCACACAGCGCTAAAAATAGCCGAAAGTATTGACACAAAACAATCCTGTTGAATTTAGATACAAGCTATCTCTTCTTATCTCAAGTGTGGCAAAGGGCTGCCAAAGTACCTTCCCTTCCATTCTGCTGCAGCAGCCCTACAGTCAAGCCGTTAATGATACACAAATACATTTGTACATCATGGGGTTGGTTAAATAATGAAAGAGGGTCATTTTTATGACTTAATTACTAAGCCATTATTAGTATTTTCTGAATAACAACTTCTAATACCCAGATGTGTCTGGATCTAGGAGTGTCTGAAGCCCACACATCTGTTCAGTGCCTGTTGAGTGGAAGCAGTGGTACCACACTGATGATGGATGTCAAAGACAGAATGATCCTTTCACTTAGACTTGAGCAAATTACATTTGTTAAATTTGTTAAATTACACGTTTTGTTCATGTTGGCTTATGTGTGTGTGGAGGATCATCCATGTTCTAATACTATACTACTACAAGAAGGGCTATTGTTCCAATAATTAAGGAAACAAGTATAATCCCAGGTACTTCATGCCCACAGCAGCATTATTGGCCATGGAGGCCCTTTTGGATATTTTTTTTTAACTTTCAGGAAATAAGCACCATGCCATAGTCACCAACATTGTTTTGGACATGCTGCTTTCGTTTTCCCCCAACAAGTCTGCTATAGGTGCTCAACAGGGTTTGTTGTTTGTGAACGGAAGAGTGCTGTCCCATGTCCAGTGTGTTCTGAGTCTTGTTGTGGCTTTATCAGGTGAATTCTACAAAAAAAGCCAAAATACTGGTGACTACTTGAAGAATGTTTGTTATGTCACTAAGGTGTGATAACCAGCATTATTGTAAACTTTCACTTTAAGCATCAGTGGTTATTTGGATAAAATAGTTGTGTCTAAGAAAAACAACCCAGGACCCCCTAGTAAACTCCCTGTCTTGTGATGCCCCTGGTTGCAGTTAAACAGTCTCAAAATATGGGGGGTGTGACAGTTGCCCCACACTTCCCATGTCCCAGCAGTAGGAAGTCTGTAAACACTGCAAACCATCTCAGATTACAGTCTTGACATTGAGTGCTGTGTTACAGGCCCACTCTTCCACTACATAACCCTCTGAACATCTGAAGTTTCCAGTGATTTATTTCACTGGCTGTTCCAGTATGTCTCACAGCCTTGTGCAAACACATTACCCCTGCATCACTCTGATTGCTGCTTAATTAAAAAGCTACCAAACCAACATGTTCTCATGCAGTGTGGTTTGAACACACCTTTTCTGGGGAAATAATGTACAGTGGGCTGTCTAGTGCCCTCCTGCTTTGTACCACTCATGCTTTGTTTTCCATTTAATTTTAGTAGACCATTATGTTTCTTTTTTGAGACTGAAAATTGACATAGTCTTCGAGCATAAAGCCCACTCACAGTCTGACCTACTTCTGCAGGGTGTGCTGTGGATTCTCTGTAGCCAAACTGTAGCACCACCTCCTCTAAATATAACCTGAGAGAGAACACAGAACACACAATGTATGGGTTAAATGAAAGTACTTTAATAAGTGGAATGAGTATGTGTGGTCTCTGTCTAATGTTCTCAAAAGAGGATTTTGCAGTCAGCTGATTGTTCATTAATAAGTAGTTCAATAAATCATTAATATTTAAGGACTTTGTGAGTCATTCCTGTATTCTACATTGACATTTATGAATGAAAAGCTCTGACATATTTCTGTGATTTTCAGAATGTCTTAGTATTCCATATGCTCTCCTTTTGCTCTCGAGCTGCCATGGATTTCACAAGTTTGTGTAAAAGCCTGATGAGGAGATCAAATCCAACCCAAATCAGAGAGTGTGTGATTTAATAAGACAAAAATTCTGACATTTCTCTACAAAGGCATTGCTGTTGTCCCAAATTTGTCTAAATGTAAAGAGAAACTGAGAACTAGTGCAGAATTTAGAATACTTCTTTATTTTACTTGTCTTAACTTTTAACTTATTAAGATTCTAAAACCGTTGCTTATTTGCAGGCTGAAATGAATAAAATACCACATTTTAATTGTGGTGTCAGATATTTGCACTGGAGTTATAAGAGTGAGGACTTGCAGTCTAGATCTGCTTTTGGTTTCTTTTAGTTTTAAAGTGTTAATACATTTTCATCCACTGCTTACATGAAAAGGTTAAATTAATGATGTTTGTGAGTGCTGAAATTTACACAAAGGGTTTTACTAGCCCAAGATTTTATGCAACACTCTTCCAGCCTCAAATACTAAGCCCCTAACCTAGCACCGCAGAACTGGTCTTAAGCTCTAATGCCTTTGTGCAAAGCCAGAGCAGAAGGATGCTAAATCCCCTATGACGCAGACCTCTTAGAGCGGGAGTTTATCAGCAAACAGTCTGCTGATGACACTCTAAACACAGCAAGTACAGTAGACTTAACAAGTGAGGATTAAAACAGAGAAATTTCACAGCTGCGTGAATAGATAAACTGAAATACATTTAGCTCACATTAGAGTAGTGGTGCCGTTCTACTGCTGTTACACCAGCATGATCTGCATGGAAAAGGCATCAGATGGAAAACTTTCCTGTGACCTCATCATAAAAATCAGCATCTGAAGAATGCCAAAGAAGACCTACATGCCATAACATTAAAACCAGTCTCCTAATATTACGTAGGTCCCCCTGTTGAAGCATGCAGGCACTTCACAAGACATCTGAAGGTGTGCTGTGGTATCTGGCACAGAGACAATAGCAGCAGATCCTTGGGTGCTCATGGCCCTGATACCAGTTCAGTGGGTGTCCTTCTTTAGACCACTTTTGTTACTAACAAATGCATACTCGGGGTAACCCACAAAACATGCTGTTTTAGAGATGCTCAGACCCGGTCGTCTAGCCAACACAATTTAGCCCTTGTCAAAGTTGCTCAGATCGTTACGTGTGACTATTTTTCCTGCCTCCAATACATCAACTGCAACAACTGACTGTTCACTTACTGCCCGTTACTTTCCATTCCTTGACAGGTGCCGCTGTAACGAGATAACGCTGTAACGTTAATATCAGTGCTATTAACTTGTCAGTGGTTTCAATGTTAGTGTGTAATGTTTAGTGCTGCAGACTAAAATGGAGCTCTTTGGCCAAACCCGCCAAATATATGCTTGTAGACAAAGGAATAGTATTGGATGAAAATAAAATCTAGCCAGCAGCTGAGATTAAGGTGGACTAGTTGGTCTTTGGGATTGTGTTGCACCCAGTGGTAGATGAAAAAATGGACTCCAATAAATATCACTGTCCCCCGGCTACAGGATTATTGAAAATCAGTGTGTGGATCTTGCAAGGCGGCCCAAGGCTATTGCATAACTACAAGCATTTTGCAAAAGTGGGTGAAAACTCCTAAAAGAAGACTTGAAAGAATCACAGCTTGTTACAAAAAGCATTTACAAAAAGTGTGTTGTCAGCTTGGTAGGGTGTCCAAACTTTTGCACATACCACAATTTTTTAAATATATATTTTTTAAGTTAATCAAACTAATTAAGTAATGAAGTGCATTTGCAGGGAAATATTTTGTCAGTTTGCTGTATAAGTTGACTCAAAAATCAACAAAATGTGTAACTTGGCCTGGGGTTGTTCCTAACTTTTTCTCTTGCATATAACTGTGTCTACATTGGTCCCCCAAACAAAAACATTAAGCCAGTGGGGTAGCGTTCGGAATGGCTCAACTGGCTATATGCAATAGTGAATTTTACATGATAAATAAATGGTCATATGCCAAATGACAATGTAATACAATACTGTGACCCATGTAATGTTTTGTATACTCAGTGTATATAAACACACAAGCCATGTGCACAGGAAGGACCTGTCTCTCTCTGATGGTTGTGAAAAGAATGACACAGCAAAAGAGATGTGAAGGGGTGAGCATTCAAAAGAGTGAATCCTACTGTGAGTGTTGCTTTGTAAATTCAAGATTCCTGAAGAAAAGTTGTCTGGCCTCATATGAGGAATAAAAACCCTGTCAACGAATTGGCCTCTTTGGTTTGGGGAAGTTAACCACTGGTATTGAGCTAGGTCACACCCACCTAAAAGACGTCACAAAGGTGACCCATAGAACTGCATCATTTGAGACATAAATTCATTTGCATAAAAGGGCAAGGTTGGAAAAAAATGGAATGTTTCCATAACATCTCTAACTCAGGAGAAGGTCACAGATCTAACATTGGAGACCCATTTAAGCAATACAACATAGGAGACTGCCAAAAAGTTTTGGGTAACAACATGCTATATTAGCTGCAGCTCAAAAATGATCTTAATGCAGAAAATAAGTAACGGTTAACTGTAGCTTGTACTCTTTATGAACCCATGTATGTAAGCATGATGTTGTATAGAAAGCAGAGTGTCGATACTGTTGACCTAAACCTTCTTACAACCTCTTTACACAACATAGGAACTATGAGCTTTGTCCAATTAGAAAGAGTTAATCTTGCTGCAAGCATAGATACACAGTCGTACCTTTTACGTGTTCAGTCCATTGTGTGCATAAATCTTCAGAGTCCAGCTGCAGTGTGTGTGTTTTGTTAGAGGAGTAGGTCAGCTGCTTCCTGCATGTTTTGAGTGTGAGAGGCTGGTGGAAGGGAATGTACCCACACACACTACAGGCCAGGATCTTTATATCAAGCCTCTTCTATTCGAATCCTCCAGGAACGATTGGTTAAAGAGAAAAGGCCGCCCCCATCCGCTTTCTTGACCTTTTGGGAGGGCCCCTCGGAGTATAAAACGGTGGTCCAGCCAAGAAAGAGCTAAGCTGGGCTAGAGATCAGCTCCAAGCTTAAATGGTGCCTGGAAAACACAGCACATAATAAAATGCTTCTCTGGCCTCTCTGTCCGGGTGGTGTGTGCTCCCTTCTGATAACCGATAAGTGCAGGGTGTGTCACTGTGTTATTGTGCTGTGGAAGGTGCTACTGTTGCAGATATTAAGGATACAACAGCATAAAGGCCATGTAACCCTGTGTACTCCACTGTTGTGGAGGGAAAATAGATTTTTATGGGGGTTAAAGATCAATTGCCTTTGCTATTGCAGACTTTGCTCCAAAAATCTAAACACACCTTATTCGACAAATCTTTTCAAAACACTGAGAGTGACCCGTTTCCCTGCCTAGCTGACTATATAGGCCTAATAATTTAAGTCAAGCCACCACCCCCACCACAAACACACACTGCTGTGACCTAAATCTGCCAGGTTAGCAAAAGTCATCCAGAGAAACAAACAAGACAGAAAAAAGAGTCACATGACCGACTGGTGGTGGGTCCAGCCAAGCTTAGCCTTGTCTCAGCCTCTGGAGACAGAGGGTGGGGTGTAGGGGTCATGCTGTACAAAGGAGGTAAGAACCCCGATTTTGGGATGCACTCAAGAGGTAAAAAAAGATGAGAAATACAAGAGCTTACCGAGCATATTCCCATCAGAACTGCAAACCAGTCCCTATTGTACATTACTAAGCATGAGCGTAACTCCCTTTTAAACTGCTCTCAGCTTTTCCATGACTTTTCACCATCATTATTATTGATCATATTTTGTATACACAATAAAAATGAATATAGATTGCAAATAGCTATGCGGTGCTGGGAAAAAATACTTTGATAAAGTAGAGATGGCTGAATATAGAATAGACTGGCCTAAATGTTTTCAGTTATGTATTTTGTTGCCAGTTTTACTAATGCAGTTCTTCTGTTAATATTTCACTGACTGATGAAAAAAATGCAGATTATTTAAATGAAGTACTAGTTTATTCCTACTTTCTTTGCATGTCTTTCTTTGCAAGTGCTTTCTGTGCATGCCCCACTGCTCCTGCAATCCTCTGAGCAGAACTGTTTCATGAACTAAGTGAACAATTTGTGAATACCAATAACAAAATCTCGCAAATGTCATCATAAAAGTGGTACAATTTTCAGTTTATGACATGTCAGGCAACGAAACATGCACAAGTCTATTACGTTTTCAGCTTGCAAACATGTTCAGTACAGTCATCCCTCAAAATAACTTGCTGATCACATTGATTTATCATTCTACTCAGGCTTTAGCAGGAACGTCAGTGTTTGCAATGAACCCATTTGTTGAGTTCCTCTTTAGAGTGGATGTAATGAGTGTGTTTACTGGATGCCATGCAATGATTCAAAAGCAGTTAATTATCAAAAATGGATGCTTCTTTTTTTTAAAATAGGAAAAGGTTTTCATTTATGTAAGTATATTGACTGCAAATACTTTTTCTCATCCATCCCAACTCCACTGATATGCGTTTGTTTGAGATATTGCACAATTAAGTAGGCCTTGTGTTAAGTTGAGTGTAGGAACATAGGAAAAAAGTGACCTTTGTGACTTTGAATGTTCCACCACAATTGCCATTAAGCATGCCAGTTCTAGCATCTCCCAAACAGCTGTCATCCGGAGCTTTTTACAAACAGCTATTTTAGGGGGTTGCTAAAGTGATGCAAAAAGCAGAAAGCTACCTTTGATCAGCAAACCTGCGGGTAAAAACATCTTGATCTGAGGGTCTGGAGAGAATGGTGAAAATCGTAAACAGCCTGTCCACAGCTGCAACACAAGAACAAGAAAAAATGTCCCCAGTGGCTCTGGAGCACCTAAATCAATAGTTAAGTAATGGAAAAGTTGTATGACTGGAAGACGTGCCAGGCTGCTTGTGCATCATGCTTACGTAAGGATCAGAATTTGGTACAAGCAACATGAGTTATGGAGCTATCCTGTTTGGTGTCAACGAGTACAGTGGTGCCACAGTGATGGTGTGTGGAATGTTTCCTGGCACACATTAGAGCCCCTAATGTACCTACTGAAGAATGTTTGAATGGCATGGCCATCATTGCTGATCTTGCAGCAACCAAACCAACTGTGCAACACATTTAATTCATTGAGGAAGATCCCTCCACAATGCAGCAGCGTTCACAAGCAGAGCTAAGCTAAAATTTACAGTATATACATTATATATATATATTCTTTGCTATCTTTGCTAACAAATAAATGAACAGTATGTTCCCCATTTGAGTACCTTTATTAGCCAGAAAATGTCAGATTACCAGACGAATGTTAGATATTTAATGAGTTTTTAAGTGATGAAACAGTTAACGAGTGCATTTAAAGTTAAAGGACAGTCTAGAATTTGATTCTGCATCACCACACAACCAGTTAGTAGGATGTCAGGCATGTTACTTATCCTTTGTATACATATGTTATAAAGGAAACTTGTTATATTTGACACATTTTCATTTGTAATTGTTCACACAACAACTTTTCAGTGCTTAACAACAATAAAAATCTGCAGTGGTAAAAACCTGAGGTGTGCAAAAACTTTCAACTGGTAGTGTATATATATATATATATATATATATATATATGTGTGTGTGTGTGTGTGTGTTTACTGGGACACACCTGTTTTCCAGGGTTTGGGTTAGGCCCCTTACTACCAGTGAAGGGCTTAATCTTAATGCTTCAGCAGACCAAGACATTTTGGACAACGCCATGCTTCCACCAGCATGACTGTGCCCCTGTGCACAAAGCAAGTTCTATAAAGACATGGTTGGATGAGTTCCGTGTGGAAGAACTTGACTGGCCCGCACAGAGCCCTGACCTCAACCCCCAATATATTGGTTATGGGTATTACAAGAATCACTGACACTTACTGTGTCACTGGCTGACTGAGAACTATTGTTGGGACATGCAAGAGTTGCTCTTGGCAAGCCACAGGCAGTGCTATACACCATTCAATTCCACCCTCATGTCCTAATATACAGCTTTATTCATTCATGACATAGCAGTGGACGTAGCACAGCATCTCAGATTTATGAAATTAACTGTCAAGCAAATCTATGGAGACCACAGATTTATAATTACTGAACATTCTACTATCACTACAACTACTAGTGTGAGACCAAAATTAGGAAAAAGTAGCTGCTAACATGTGGACTTTTACCAAGCATATATATGCCAGCCAAAAGTTTGCACACACTGAGGAGATTTTCTACCTTTGCGTGTTACTCACTTAATACTTATTAAAATTACACTTAATATTCTTTGCTAACAAATAAGTTTGCAGTATGTTCACCATTTGAGTACCTTTATTAGCCAGAAAATGTCAGATTCTTTATACATCACTACTTACCTACAAAAAGCCACGTAATATATTTATAATTATAATTAAACAGTCAACTAGTGCATTTAAAGTAGAATTTGACTTTGTCAGACATGCACTGTTACATATTCTTTCCATGTTACACAGGAAACTTGTTTTATTTGACACATTTTCATTTATAATCGTTCACTCAACAACTTTCCAGTGTTTAACAAGCCCACATTTAACAGCTACTTTCTCCTAATACGTAATTTTGATATCATACTAGTTTACATATACCATATCATAGACACTTGCATGACAATCGCCATGCACTTGGTGGCAATCTGGCAACACTAGGCTTGCCTAGTCATGTTTCTTGTTTGGTTGTTTTCTGATGACCTTTCACCTAGTTTACATTGGGGAATCACATTCAGAGTGTGTAGAGAATATACGATAAGCCTCCCCAGGCTCCTTCCCAAGAATCTGACCAGTAGGGTGCAGCTCAGGCTCCACCATGTGTATTCCAGGAGACGTACGCCAGGACATCTGTCACTTAGATTATATGCACCAGGCAGAGGGAATGATACACACCCCTGTGTCTCATTGAGGCAGGCATACGATCACTTCCAAATGCACTGTACTCCATTCATACACACTGCCATTTAGGAGAACAGGAAAATCAGAAAAGAAATAATCATATGGGAAACTGGCCTCTTATACAGACATACATACACAACACAAAGCCGATAATGTACTGTCATTCTGTACTAAAGTACGGTCCGAAAACTAGTTGATCCGTGTACCTCTCGCTGTAAAAACTGGAGCGTCAGCAGAGTCACTGAGGTTACTGGGTGCAAATCTATTTATGTGGCCTGGCCTCCTTTCACTGCATGTATTTGCTTAAAGCAATGTGAAACCCACTGTTGTCAATAACTCACTCCTCACATCTACCTCGCTTCCAACTACTCTAGCCTTTTCTCTGCATTGCACTAGTGGTGGAACTGGTTGAGGGATACTAATGAAGCGACACGCAGTTCCCAGTGAAATGCAACATCATCAATCATCTGATATCTCTCTCTCGCCCCTCTCCCTCTCCCTCACACAACACACACTCATCAGGCAGACTTGGCCCATGTGACCAACTTTCACAAGTGTTCTGTTTACGTACCCTGTCATCAATGTAAAGAAAATGTAAAACCAGTTCTAATTTTACAAAATGAAAATAAAAAATCTTTTTTACTGAGCTGATTGACTGAGCCATGTTAAAAGGTATTGTAAAATACTTACTATACACACACTTTATGTGTCAGCACATCGGCTGATTTCTGCATGAATGATTATTGAAAACCAGTATGCTGTTCACTGAATAATATTTGGCCTTAATGCTGCTTGCCAGCTAGAGCCTTTAACAAACTGCGTTTCTTGGCAGATCTTTTTTAGTGCAATTGTTAAATTGAATACACCGTTATTGAGCATTTGTGTATTTTATAGTAATGTGTTTTGTCATCATTTTATGAAAGAAATAAACCACTTGAGGCTGCACATTACAGGCCCCTTAACCAGGATCAAATCTCTGGCTTATTGCTTTAATAAGCAGGCTCTTTTGGTAGCAACGTTCAATGGTCAGAGTCCACATGGACTGAATTAGGGCTTGTGAATCACGTCTGGCAGGCAGCGATGTTGTCCCCCAGCAGGCCTAAGCCTGATCTGACCGGTACGATGACAGCAGCTATCTGTCAAAACTCCTCTTACATGCAGTCATGCACCCACTGTATGAACACTGATGCTAGCCTGCCTGTAAGGCAGAACCTTTTTTTGCGCTTAGCTGACATACTGAGCACAAGCACCACAATGGAAAACACTGGCTTTGGCTACAGCAGGGGTTACCAATCCCATTCCCCCGAAGGAGGCATATTTTTGTGTCCTGCTTCATGTGACACACCTGATTCAATTAATGAACAAGCTCCTCATGTACTAAGCCAAATGTATTATTGTGTTTTGGATGTATCATCAAACTGTAAGCTCATAAATAATTTTTGTCTGCCCTTTCTCTGGCAGTTTACACATTTCTCATTACTATGACAACCGATGTGTCTATGCAAGCAAATGTGACTACTGCCTGACCATATAGGTAAGATCTGGTCACTGGAAAACACAAAAATCTAAAAATCTGATTAAAAAAAAAAAAAAACTCAAATTTTCCCTGCAGTGTGAACAAAGCCAAAGGGTCCAGTTTGGGTCTGATCTTCAAAAACACTAATAGTTTTTGTAAATATATATTAAGAAATAGGCCACTTCACTCCAATACCATGATTCAGATTTTTAGAAGGTTGTAGAAGATCACGTATTTTATAAAGCAGTTGAAAAAAACAACGACAAAACATCTCAAGTCTCATCTCAGTAGAAGCTGGACTATGACAGTACACTTGATAATGGCAACGAAACCAAAATCAGATTCAATCGCATTGCTGCGGCCGGCCTCTGCAGGGCACTGTGCCTTCTGAAGTCCAACTGACAACTGTCCTGCATTTTTTAAGGCCTTAGCAATAAACCTCAACTTTTCATGTAAAGCAGCCATTCATCCCATGTGTAGTAACCGTACCCAACACTAACAAAACACAATCAATATACTATCACATTTTTCTAAAAAGTGCTTTTAAATCCTATTCCTTGTAAGGGTCGAATCCACTTGGTCCACTCCGACTATGAGTCCGTGCTGCCCTCTGCTGATGATATACAGTCATGGCCGTATTTCCAGAAAAAGGACTCCAAAAGAAAAAGAATCACTCAGGTTCTATGTAGCGATTGACATTTTCCAGCTCAGACTTCAGCTCTTTAAAATCTGGACGGTCCTCAGGCGCTTTGCTCCAACAGGAAAACATAACGCTACACAGGGAGCGTGGGCATTTAGGAGGGGCCGGCATCCTGTAGTCATAGTGGATGATCTGACGCACTACCTCAGATGAAGTGAAACCTGCAACGTGCAATTGTACATAATGCAAATTCATCCATATTAGTAAATAGTCTCTGTTTGATAATGTAATATTTATAAAATTACACGTAGGCATATTTCTTTGCTTCAGCTTGCAGCAATAACATCTGCACCACCGATACTCCAATCAGCCTTTGCAAAGAAAACAATGTGATTGTGCCATAAAACTGAAAGTGGAACATTTTGTCTACCTGGATATGGAATTCCACCATAGGTAACCATCTCATACAGGAGAATGCCAAAAGACCAAACATCTGATTTATTTGAAAAACGGCCGTGGGAAATGGCCTCAGGAGCCGTCCACTTGTATGGAATCTTCTTTTCCTCTGAAATATAGAATGGTTCCTACAAAGGAAAAAGGTAGCACACACTGTAAACAACTTCTAAATACTCTCGTGTTGTAGCTTTCAGACAGGCCTGTCACAATCATGAAATTTAGCTGACGATTCATTTCACTAGAATTAATTTATTTGCCTATTCAGCCCTGTCCATTCACCTCAAAGTTATAAAGAGTGATTCAGGCCAGACAACTTTTGAGTGAGGCACTGTACAGAACAGCCAGTCAGAACAGAACTCATTTGCATAGATCAGTCTTAAAGGCACTGTAATAAAAACATCCTGTTTTCATTCATATTTTTTTTGTACTTTGCCACTTACATTTTGAAATGGATTGAAATCAATTTTTGTAAAATTAATTATAGTACGTATATCTACACATGTCATAAGAGGACCTCAAGGAAAAAA